>QRFJ01000019.1:298800-383802 GCA_006176705.1 Cocos nucifera
GCTGTAGTAAATAGTTTTATTTTCAGATCTATTGATGTATGCATGCATATTATGTTTAGATCCTAAAGTATATGGTTAAATAATCTGATATGATCCGTAGATAATTAATTAGATTAATTATTTTCTGCTACATCATTATAATTTTTAAAATATTTTTTGAAAGTAGCATGGCAAATTCTGCACTATTTTCTTCATGATGCACATGTTGTTTGCTGACTATCTATTATACGATGGATGCTAATACAATGTACCGCATGCTACGGTGCATCACACATACTATAGAGGGGCTCATGAAGAGAACAATTACGAATAAATAAAAATAAGAAGGAAATCTTGCCAATAAATATAGAACTAAAGAACTGAATGGAGAGTTGTAAAATTATAGAAAACTTCACTTTGGACCAAATTTTGATATGCAACAGCTTGGGGGCCTCATTTAGGAATATGCTAGCCTAATTACAGGACATGAGGTTGGATCATGTCATGAAAGTTTCTCTAGTTAGGATTATGATTGGCGACCTAGCTGGTTTCACCATAATGCTAGTGGCAAGTCCCTTGTGGGCTTGGACCTATATGTGCCTATCCACATTATTGAGACTAGGTTGCTACATGGTCAGCAAGTTGTTACATGATTCATGGTTTTATGTCACCAATTAAAGCGCTCTTCTTTCCTATCTTGGGCTTGGTTACTAGCTTTAGAAATCATTGCCACCTTGCCAATGAATGTAGTTTCAAACTCGAACTAGCTTATAACCCATGCATTACATGAGATACAATTTTTTTAAAAAAAATATTTTATTTTTAAACTTATTAATATTTATTATATATGTTGGGGATAAATCCCGCTCCTACCGAAGCCCGGCCCGACGCTCAGCCCAATGTAACCAGTAGCCGCTGAAGAGCTATTAGCGCCAGGCGCCAGGCCGAGCCCCTACCACGGCCGAACTGCCTAGAGGCCGAACTCCCCTCCTCCTTCGGGCCGACTCCAAGCGGCCGAGCTTCAATGAAGTCCTCTCAGCGGCCGAACTCCTTCGGGCCGACTCCAAGCGGCCGAGCTTCAATGAAGTCCTCTCAGCGGCCGAACTCCTTCGGGCCGACTCCAAGCGGCCGAGCTTCGGTGAAGTCCTCTCAGCGGCCGAACTCCTTCGGGCCGACTCCAAGCGGCCGAGCTTCAATGAAGTCCTCTCAGCGGCCGAACTCCTCAGCGTCGTCCGGAGCCGACTCCTCAGCCGAGCTCGACTCAAGCGGCTTCTTCGGGAGACGACTCCTCCCGACGCCCGTTCGGCCATCCGTCCTCCCAGCGGCCGAACTCCTTCGGGCCGACTCCAAGCGGCCGAGCTTCAATGAAGTCCTCTCAGCGGCCGAACTCCTCAGCAGTCGTCACTTAGGAGCCCGAACTCCTCAGCAGTCGTCACTGGGCCGAACTCCTCAGCGGTCGCCCTCATCAAACTTCGGCCGACCGAGCTCCTACCGAACTCTCAAGTGTCCAAGCCTCAGCCCAAGCCCAACAGCCGGCCGAACCCCAGACGGCCGAGCTTCGGCTTCTCAGCAGCCGAACTCTTCTGCGGACGAGCCTTAGCTGCATACCTCTTGCCAGACGCCTATGGGAGCCGAACTCCCTCCTATCTTCCTCTTCAGGAGCCCGAACTCCTCCGAAATGGGCACACGACGAAGGCCTTCAACCCTTCATTCGGCAAGCTCTGCAACCATCACCATCAGTCAGTCCGCCGTACACCATCGGTCAGTCCGCCGCGGGCGATAGCGACCCACTGCCAGGCGGCGATGGCTGTCACCCTCAATCCGCCGCACACGGCACCAGTGGGACTGACTCCGCCGAACCTCGAGCGGCCCGCCAGCACGCGGCTGCAGTTGTCACCATCAAGCTCCACTATATAAAGGACCCTCCCGACACGCTAAGGCTAAGCTCTCTGGAACTCTCGACTCTCTAAGCTCTCCTCCACATCTCTAAGCTCCGGAACTCATTCCGAGCACTCCATTACTGTTGGTCGGAAACTAACTTGACCGTCGGAGGGTCCTGCCGGAGCCACCACCCCACCGGTTCCGGACGGGACTTCGTTTTGCAGGTCCCCGGCGGCGCCCAGCGGCCTCGATTGCGGCGACCTCCGGCGGCGACGGATTTCTGCACCAACAGATTGGCGCTAGAGGAAGGGCCTGAACCTTCGAGGTTCCCTTGTTCTTAAAGGAGTGCTCGGCGACGATTTTCCGCCCCCTGCTCCGGATCTCTCTTCTCCCTCTTCAGAATTCCTTCTCTGGAAAGAGGAAATGCCCCCCAGAAGGGCTTCGACGCGGCGCTCGACGGCTTCCGCGGCTCGATCCCCTCCGAGTCCGTCCGTCCCTGCTCCGGCCCCGGTGACTCAGCCCCCGTCTATAGCCGCAGTGGATACGGAGCAGTTCAACCAGCTCATCCAGCACGTTCGCGGTCTCACGGAGGCGGTGCAGGCGGTGCTGCACCAACAAGTCCCAGTGCCAGCCCGACCGGCGCGGGACTCTCCCGAAGTCGGATGATCCAGTCCAAGAGCGACCGGCCTGGGCAGCCCGACCTCCGATACCCGGATTGGAGAGGCGGAGGAGGGAGAGCCCTTGTTCGGATCATGGATCGACCAAGGGTGAAGCCTCGCGCCCATCTCACCAGAAAGCCTTGGAGATCAGAGACCGTGAGGACCTGCTGGGCCAAAGGCTCTTGGAAATGAACCGGCGAATTGAAGAACTTCGTCCCCCCTCGCGTGGTGATGACGTTTGTGCAGACCCTCCTTTCTCGCAGAAAATCATGCAAGAACCTGTTCCACCGACCTTCGAGCTCCCTCAACTGGAAAGCTACGATGGAACTTCTGATCCGGTTGATCACCTGGGGGCCTTCCGGGCCATGATGCTGCTTCACGGCGCTTCAGATGCCGTGCTGTGCCGAGCCTTCCCGTCTACCTTAAAGGGAGCAGCGAGGAACTGGTACTCGGCGTTGAAGCCCAACACGATCTTCTCTTTCGACCAGATGAGCAGTCGGTTCGCGGCCCACTTCATCAGCAGCCGACGACCGAGCCGAGGTTCAGATTCCCTGATGAGCGTCAAGCAGAAGCAAGGGGAATCCATCCGGACTTACGTCACTCGATTCAACGCCGCGGCATTGGAAGTCCGGGACCTGGACCAGTCTGTCGCGATGGCCGCACTTAAGGGCGGCCTTCAGAAAAATAACTTGCTGTTCTCTCTGGAAAAAAGGTATCCCAGGGACTTCGCCGACCTGCTGGCTCGAGCCGAGAGATATGCCCGTGCGGAAGAAGCCTTCAAATTGAAAGATGAGGAGCTCGTCAGAAAGGACCGGCTGGCGGACGAGGAAGAGCTGGGTGAAGCTCGGCTGCACTCGCAGACCCCCTACGAAAGCAGGCGGGCCCGAACTCCTCGAACTCGCCCTGATAAAGAGGCGCGAAGGAGTCCTCCTCCCGGAAGGTTCCGCCGCTATGCCCCCCTCAACGCTCCTCGAACCCAGATTCTCACCGAAGTAAAACACCAGCTGCCAAGACCGGAAGGATTACGATCTCCCCCAAACAAGCGCGATCGAAATAAGTACTGCCTCTACCATCACGACCACGGCCACGACACGGAGGGATGCATCCAGCTCCGAGACGAAATTGAGGAGCTCGTCAGAACGGGTCGGCTGGGTAAATTCCTCCGGTACCGGCCTGAAGCAGAAAAAGATCGGCTAAGGGCGCTGCCGTAGCCAGAGACTGCAAGAAGGTCGGCCACCTTACGGCGTCGTTCACATTGCCCCTGGGAAGATCTCGGTGCATCAGCGATTCGCCGTCTCCCAGCAACAAGAGCTTGCACCAAATTGAGGAGTTCAGCATGAGGAGGTCGTCCACCCCGGAACTTATTGCCGAAGAAATGCGGAGGAACAACGTTATCACGATCTTGAAATACAGAATTTGGGGGATGCGCTACTAGTAACTTCCTTTCAATAAAATTTCTTTCTTTCGATAATATTATTCCTGGATGCGAAAACCATGTAGTGACAGGGAAAAAGCGGCCAACCGCGTTAGGAACTGGAGGAGAACCTCGTCCTAACGCGAGCAATAAGCTCGGTCGCAGGAGATAAGATCTCCCCCGAGGGAAGCTCGCTACAGGAGATAAGATCTCCCCCGAGCGCACTTCACTTCGGCTGCAGGAGATAAGATCTCCCCCGAGGGAAGCTCGGCCGTAGGAGATAAGATCTCCCCCGAGCGCGCACTTCAACCTCGGCTAGAGATAAGATCTCTCCCGAGCGACCGTTGACAACCTCGGCTAGAGATAAGATCTCTCCCGAGCGACCGTTGACAACCTCGGCTAGAGATAAGATCTCTCCCGAGCGACCGGAACAACCTCGGTTAGGAACAGGAGGAGAACCTCGTCCTAACACGAGCACCAACCTCGGCTAGAGATAAGATCTCTCCCGAGCGACCGAAACAACCTCGGTTAGGAACAGGAGGAGAACCTCGTCCTAACACGAGCACCAACCTCGGCTAGAGATAAGATCTCTCCCGAGCGACCGGAACAACCTCGGTTAGGAACAGGAGGAGAACCTCGTCCTAACACGAGCACCAACCTCGGCTAGAGATAAGATCTCTCCCGAGCGACCGAAACAATCTCGGTTAGGAACAAGGAGGAGAACCTCGTCCTAACACGAGTGCCCAACCTCGGCTAGAGATAAGATCTCTCCCGAGCGACCGTCGACAACCTCGGCTAGAGATAAGATCTCTCCCGAGCGACCGGAACAACCTCGGTTAGGAACAGGAGGAGAACCTCGTCCTAACACGAGTGCCAACCTCGGCTAGAGATAAGATCTCTCCCGAGCGACCGTTGACAACCTCGGCTAGAGATAAGATCTCTCCCGAGCGACCGAAACAACCTCGGTTAGGAACAGGAGGAGAACCTCGTCCTAACACGAGCACCAACCTCGGCCGCAGGAGATAAGATCTCCCCCGAGGGAAGCTCGGCTACAGGAGATAAGATCTCCCCCGAGCGCGCACTTCACTTCGGCTGCAGGAGATAAGATCTCCCCCGAGGGAAGCTCGGCCGTAGGAGATAAGATCTCCCCCGAGCGCGCACTTCAACCTCGGCTGCAAGATAGGAGGTCTCCCTCGAGTCGACTTCAACTGATGAAGATAATGTCGCCCCCGAGGAGCTCAAATCCGACCTCGACCGAAGGAGGCGAGTTTTACTTCGGCTTCAACATCAGCTTCATCGACTTTAGCTGGAAACGAGTTCCATTTCAACTCCAAACATCGGCTGGAGATGAGACCTCCCCCGAGCTTCAGCTGCAACAAATGCGGAGCCTGGAAGAAGACTTCGGCAGTCGCCTGTTTTGGTACTCCCTTCCTTCAATTTTTGAACTCGGGAGTGGGGGGGCTACTGTTGGGGATAAATCCCGCTCCTGCCGAAGCCCGGCCCGACGCTCAGCCCAATGTAACCAGTAGCCGCTGAAGAGCTTTAGCGCCAGGCGCCAGGCCGAGCCCCTACCACGGCCGAACTGCCTAGAGGCCGAACTCCCAACCGGCCGAACTCCTTCGGGCCGACTCCAAGCGGCCGAGCTTCAATGAAGTCCTCTCAGCGGCCGAACTCCTTCGGGCCGACTCCAAGCGGCCGAGCTTCAATGAAGTCCTCTCAGCGGCCGAACTCCTTCGGGCCGACTCCAAGCGGCCGAGCTTCGGTGAAGTCCTCTCAGCGGCCGAACTCCTTCGGGCCGACTCCAAGCGGCCGAGCTTCAATGAAGTCCTCTCAGCGGCCGAACTCCTCAGCAGTCGGGCCGACTCCACTCCAGCGGCTCGGAGCGGACTCCTCCCGACGCCCGTTCGGCCATCCGGGCTCCTCCCAGCCCCTTCGGCCGAACTCCTTCGGGCCGACTCCAAGCGGCCGAGCTTCAATGAAGTCTCTCAGCGGCCGAACTCCTCAGCAGTCGTCACTTAGGAGCCCGAACTCCTCAGCAGTCGTCACTGGGCCGAACTCCTCAGCGGTCGCCCTCATCAAACTTCGGCCGACCGAGCTCCTACCGAACTCTCAAGTGTCCAAGCCTCAGCCCAAGCCCAACAGCCGGCCGAACCCCAGACGGCCGAGCTTCGGCTTCTCAGCAGCCGAACTCTTCTGCGGACGAGCCTTAGCTGCATACCTCTTGCCAGACGCCTATGGGAGCCGAACTCCCTCCTATCTTCCTCTTCAGGAGCCCGAACTCCTCCGAAATGGGCACACGACGAAGGCCTTCAACCCTTCATTCGGCAAGCTCTGCAACCATCACCATCAGTCAGTCCGCCGCACCATCGGTCAGTCCGCCGCGGGCGATAGCGACCCACTGCCAGGCGGCGATGGCTGTCACCCTCAATCCGCCGCACACGGCACCAGTGGGACTGACTCCGCCGAACCTCGAGCGGCCCGCCAGCACGCGGCTGCAGTTGTCACCATCAAGCTCCACTATATAAAGGACCCTCCCGACACGCTAAGGCTAAGCTCCCTGAACTCTCGACTCCCTAAACTTTCCTCCACATCTCTAAGCTCCGGAACTCATTCCGAGCACTCCATTACTGTTGGTCGGAAACTAACTTGACCGTCGGAGGGTCCTGCCGGAGCCACCACCCCACCGATTCCGGACGGGACTTCGTTTTGCAGGTCCCCGGCGGCGCCCAGCGGCCTCGATTGCGGCGACCTCCGGCGGCGACGGATTTCTGCACCAACAATATATATTATAAAAATAATTAAAGTAATAAAAAATATATTTAATGCATAATATAGATTATAAATTATTTATAAGATATTTTATTTTATTAACTTAAGATTTTCTATGGGCCACTTGTATCTAGCTCTTTCTAAAATTCTTGTCCTCTTCCCATATTAGTATTCATTTTTCTCTTCTTTACTTTTGGCCTCCTGAGCTCATTCTCTCTTCTCTATTTCTGCTACCATGGAAGGCTCAAGAGGCTCTTAGAGAGCTAAAAGCTCATTCAAATCGAGCGTGTCGGTGTCCACTTGCACATTTGTGGCTGTGCCATCTTGAAAATTTTGTAGCCAAAGAAGAATTCTTTCGATAAAAGATCCCCAATCCTACAAAATATCATGCTTCTACCAAGATTAAGCTCTCAAAATTGCAAAGAACCAACACACATCACACAAATCTCTGAAAAAAATAATGAAATGAAAAGAAAAAAGTGAAAAAAAAATGATCACAGATTTTTTTCTATGTTTCTTCTATTTTTTCTATCAGCAAAGAAAAATCCTTCTGATTTAAAACCCCCAATCATACAAAATATCATGCTTCTATAAAGATTAAGCTCAAAACCTCAAGGAATCAACTCACACCATCATAACTCTCATAGAATCCCATATACTTGAGAAAAAATCCAATCGAAATATAAGAAATCCCTCTAGCCTCCTCAAGTGCTCTCCTTTCCTATGGATCTTTGAAAAAGATAATGATATGAAAAGAAAAATAAGCAAAAAAAAAAAGATAAAAGATCAACTATATGAGGAAAGATCTTATGTTGTTTTTTCCTATGTTTTTCTTATTTTTTTTCAAAATTTTCCATCCTCAAGAGTCTCGTGGCAAGCTTGGAGCGGCATAAATTTTTTATATTTTTTTTATTTTTTTTTAATTTTTCTATTCTCAGGAGTCCCAATCAGGGGCAGGCTTGGAGCGGCATAGATAGAGAAGCTGGGGTTTTGTATTGGGTATTTTCATTTTTTTTTCATTCTCAAAAATCTCAATCGGATGGGGGCGTAGTTGAAATAATATTTTTTTCTGGATCAAACAGAGCCTTAGTGATTTTTTTCGACGGGGCTCTCTCCCTTTAATGCAACATGCAGTTCAATGGCAATATTATAACATTTAGCTATTAAAAAATATAGAAAAGTGATTAGTGGAATTTTTGATAACTTGGATTTATTATAACAACCTGATGTAAATAAATCTATAGAAATAAGAGCGCAAATATATATAAAATCTAAAAGATTAATTATCTTGGTAGTTCATAATATGATATGATTGGTCATATATATATATATATATATATATATATATATATATATATATATATATATATATATATATATATATATATATATATTTGATCATAATATGATATGATTGGTCATATATATTTGTCACCATCCAGTATGTAATATTATTAGATTCTCTATGAATATATATCATCTCATACAAATATAGAGTTACTTGATTTCTCTAGTAATTCTTGATTAGGAAATGAGAATTGGTATCCATAATCATGGTTCAAAAGTCTTTTTAATAATAATAATATGAGAAGATATAAATGGATCTTTTAAAAATTAAAATAAAAAATTTAGATGGATTGATTACTATATGACTATTGAATAATGTAGACCGTCTAATTAAAAATTCGACTCTCGACTGCAAAATGGTCAACATGGTTTATGTAGCCTATAGATAAAAGTAGTATTTATTTGATATTCGTGATTGTTGTCATCTTCCTCCGATTGCTTAGTCGGTCGAGAGCCGAGTAGTGTGTCTGCACGATGAGTAATGGTGGACCTGCAAAAAAAAAGTTCTCTTGCTATGATTTGTCCGACAGGAAATCCTCCGATGCTTAGTTAGTCGGAAGAAGGGAACAACTTAATGTGGCAAAGACAAGAGCAAAGAGTTATCTTTTAGAAGCTTATCAAGTTTTTCTGACTTATCAGTATTTATAAGATGAAAAATATGATTACCTTGTCCCTAAATATTCGGGACACGAAAGTTATAACATTTAAGAAGTGGTTACCTCATTGATTACCGTTAATACGAAGTAATAGATTGTTTATTTAAAAGTAGTTAACATCTTTGTCGGATAACTATCGTCGATTCTATTACTCGACAAGAATTCAAAGATGTAGTATGTTGAATGCCGAACATTTACTAAATCGGCAAAATACTGATTATGATGGGCATCTAAGAGAATCCGAGTAGATAGTCGGTTGCCGATTTTCGTATATTGATTGTCCTTTAATCGACGAGATATCGTCTAAGGTGGTCGGTATTATCTTTATGGTCCTATTCAGTTAATTATCGATTAGGGCCATTTAGGATTCTTCTTTTTAATTTAGACCAATTTTCAGTATCTTTTTTGGGTCTTGAAAAATAATACCACTACCAAGTTGACCAACCTCCACTAACATGTAATATTATTATATCTTGTTAGTGATATTTATTTAAGTAAATACTATCCATGAAAAAATAATATATCCATCCAAAGAAGCATAAAATATGGATAAGTTGGTCAATAAAAAAGTTGACCAATCTTTGATATTTATCCACCAAAGAATAGAGTGCAATGAAAAAGTTTAATTCTTGAAGGCTGATTTAAATATTCCTTAAAAGAATATTTTGCAGGAATTTTGCTTTATCACACCGCATCCATATTTCTAAGAGTCCATCAAAACCACAACCTGATTCCTAACCTGTCTATTTGTTAATATGTGGGAAAAAAAGAAATCCATACTTGATGTGGGTCATGCTCAAATGAGGTACCTAAAATTCAATAAAAAATTTAATTAAATCTTATTAGATTATCTAAATAAACTTTAAATTACTAGTCCTCTATTTGGTACGAAAGATTGATTGAAAAAAAAAAAAAAAAAAAGGTAGAATGAAGAAGATGGATAAGGAAGAGGATAGATATATAGATCTTTCATCCATCACCTCCAATGTTTTTAGTGAAACATGGAAGAATAGATTAGAATTCTTCTTCTATTTAATACATGCTAGGAATAAAGGGAAGATGGATAATAATCATATGATATTTTTACTATTCTATATTTTGATTGAAAGAAAATAGCATTTGAAAATGAAGAAGGGATAATTCTATTAATGTAGAAATCCATCATCCATGTGTTTCATCCATTCTTCTTGAGAGGATGAAAATTGATGGACCGAGATGAATAAGTAAGCCATCCTTTTCATCCATTATTTATAAAATTGTTTGAACCAAATAGTAGATAGGTGCTATCCATCCTCCATCTCTGGCCAGGGTAGAAAAAGGAAGAGAAGAAATAATACATGTTTTAATTATTGTAGGTCATGGACATTTTTTGGTCCCGCAACTAATTCTCTCTCCAACCATTTCTTTCTTCCTTCAAACTCTAGGTAGACCTTGTTGGATGAATAATATAGCAGGCCTCCCAAAAAAAGGCTTGCATGTTTAATTGGACCGAATGATCAAACTTATTAGTGTTTTTTTAACCAGTTCCCACGATTTGAACCTGGACTTCCTTTATCGATCATTAAGATTTGATCCCCACACGTTTCCAACCTGAGGAGTCACAAGAAAGATGACAATCAATTGAACAAATAGTAGTCATGGACAACAAATTATGTCTAACTTGTTAAAAAATATTGATTAAATAAGAAAAAAAATAAAATAAATAAAATCCATGCAGCACTTCCACCTCCACGTAGAGGATATTCTGGACTTGAAAATTTGAGAAAAGTTATTTCTACAAGTATTTAGATCTAAATAATCCCAATAAACATTACAGAAATGGATCTATATATTCTTGAATATTGTTAATTTTTTCCCCATGTTCAAGAAGGACTAAAAGAGCATATTAAGTTTAAAATGTTTAAGAACTATTTATTAAATTAACAACCAAGGAACAAAATAAATTTTAATTACGGAGGAACAAATCGTTGCACTGTTAAAACAAGTACGGGGCAAATTTTGCAAGCACCGAAGCATCTTCGCGCTACACTCGATCCCCACAGATGGTGATTGGGTGATGAATAGTATAATCTTATATTTATACGCATTAATTAATAAAGAAACTTTAGTCTTTGCATCGGCCGGCATACAATAAATTTTCGTCTAAGAAGATTTGTTAGTAATTTAAATCTCTGTCTCTTTTTTTTTTTTTTTTTTTTTTTTGATTTTTCAAACTCATCAAAATAAATTGATATCAGACAACTCCGAAATAACCTCAATTTTCTTACTTCCCTCACGTAGTATAACAAGCGGAGTCTTCGGAGATCCACTAAGAAATGCACAGGCGCAGCCCAAGTACTAAACTTTATGTAGTTTTTTTTTTTTTTTTTTTTTTTGAATGCTGTGTTGAAAGATGTTATTCGGGTATTAACCCATCACAGCAGCAATGTGTTTCAATCCAAACTAGATGAATAGGAGTAGGTAAGAAGAACAAATAATTGGACCGTTATTAATCAAAATATTCACCAATCAAATAACAAATATCATGTTAATACCACGGGTATTAATAATTAAACGCAGAAAAGTATAAAAGCTGGACAACTAAAAACCGCATGACCATGAAGATAACTAAAAATAGAGAGACTGCGACGATCCATCAAACGATTTAATGGTAGAAGAAGAGCGAGCCGGCAAGGATTCCCAGCAGCGCGAAGACCGACGCGGACTGCAGAACAGCAGCACTGTCATCCGACGCCGGAGCCTCCGACGGTGGCAGGGCGATCGACGGCGGTGTGGCGGTCGGCGACGGGGGCGGCGAAGGAGTTGACGGCGACGGGGAGGGCCATGGAGTTGACGGCGACGGGGAGGGCGAGGGAGAACACTGCGAGACACTAGTTCCTGCAAGCAATCCTACCGCCATAAACACCACGAAGAGAAGATGAACGAAAGACGCCATCTACAGAGGAAGGGAGAGAGATGGCCTCGGGGAAGAGGAGGGGCCGGGTATAAGAGATATATACAGGAGTGAACGATAAGGAGCGAGGAATCGAAGAAACCTCGAGCTATATTATCCGTATCTCTTTACGCGGTGCTTTTTTTCATTTTTGGTAAATTACGCGGTGCCTTTAATTCGGAGCGCATGAAAGGAAGGAAAGATTTAAAACGAAGGGGAAAGGCGGCCGTAAGTCCCCTTTGGCGTACAAGAATTTGAGACCGTGTTATCATGAATACTGCTCAGTTTACCAGTCTGGTATATGAAAAAATTATTTGTTGGATCAGCAGTGGATCATTAATAACGTAATTCCATTTTTTCCACTTTCTTTTGTTTTATGTACCATAATAACACATACTATCATATATATATATATATATATATATATATATATATATATATATATATATATATATATATATATATAATGTCTTTCCCTCCTTACCAATGCGTCTTATCATGTATTTAATGTCCTTTTTTTTCTCCTTTTAATTAATAAATTTTCTATGATGAATCTGGTGCTACGATAAACGGGAGGTTGAATACTGTCCACATTCAGCCAATCATATATTTCCATATTGAATCGGTGATCTAAGCAATGATTATAAGTGATCTGTATTTTTTTTTAAAGAAAAAAAAGGTTTGGTTTGAGGCTTGAATGGACTTATTCAATGTTTTTAAAAAAAAAAAAAAAATTCACAGAAGGAGATGGAATTTGGATTTTCTATTTTAAACACTCTTTAAATCTTTTCTTCTATTAGTATTTTTTAGGTGGAGATCACAACATACCCTTTTTGCATCTTGTTTTAAGAGGAAGAAATAATAAAACAATATAGCTCCACTTAATGGATAGAAAGTTTTAATTGCAAATGATGAACAAATTAGGAATGGTTTGATACAGAAGATGGAACCTGATAAGGTCAATGAAGAGGAGGATGAAATTCTTGCATATGCTATTAGTGTAGATGAAATATAAAACATAGTGATAAGTATGGCATTTGAGCATGCACACGAATATGCTGAGTTGCAATCTTTTTTCTTCGTGGCTTGTCATATAAAATGATATGATACATGTAGTTGAGGATTCTTTTAGGTTACTAATATGCCTAACATTAGAATACAATCATCAGTCAACAGATTTTCATCGAATGCCGGAGTGGTTGGAGTCGATGGAGTGTCGGGCTGTCGAGAGCGAGATCTACAAAAAATATTCCGTCAGAAATGACTTCGGCAGGGACTATCCTCTTCTTATGCCACTCTCCCATGGACATCACGACAGAATAGCTCGGTCGAGAAAGCAAGAGAGAGAAAAGATGGTGGAGGAGGAAAAAGAAGAGAAAGATAATTCTATAGATGTCTACGCTCTCTACATCGACTGCCGACCCACTCTTGGCCGATCAATCTTTGGCCAATAGGTCTTTGTCAGCCCTTGCACTTCCAATCTCGGCCATTGACTCCTATATTACTTTGATTTTAAAGAAAAGTAACCCTTTGGATGCTAAAGAGCATAAGCCAATTAGCATTTTGACCATCACTTTCTTTTTCGTATGGGATTCAAGCTAGCCCACTAACAAAATCAATTCTAGATACTTATGGATATGGTCTAATTTAGTTTGTATAAGCCTATTTCTATCTGGTTATATTGCGAAAAAAAAAAATGATATAATGAGATTTTTAATCCATCCATCCAAACTAGCCCTTGGTAATCTTAAAGATTAACTTTGATATATTCGTGAGGAATTCAATTGTAGGTGCTGGCTATTTTGCCAGAGACCAAAGTCTTTAAATGATTTATCAATGGAATTTTTTATAAATACTATACAGGAGATTAGAATACAAAAAATCATAAAAGAAACCACATAAAAACATACTTTGAGAACATTAAGCGGCCATTGCTGATTGTTGTGATGGGATCCCTATAGTAGTATATCGAGGAGAAGAAAATATAATAGTGGGATAGATCGATCTTTTTCTCCACTCTCTCCAATAGGATATGTAGCCAATAAAAACTAGACCTATTGATGCTCTAGGATTCCTATGGGCAGTTATATATAGGGCCCAAAATAAATTTATGACTATAAATTAATTATAAACTCTTTAAAAATTTATTTAGACGACAATTTAGTCCATATAATATAATAAAATAATTAAAAAATTAGTTCATAATCAAAGGAATTCATCTTAAAAGAAATTCCAACAGCATCAATACCAATGTATTGCAAATATTATTTTGTTTATGAAGAGAGAGAGGCGTAGGGAATCGATCCTGTAATATAATATTAGTCAAATCCAGATGCATGGAGATGTATTATCTAAGACTTTGAATCCAGAATCACCGCGTGTTAGATAGAGAGGCATGAGAAACTGGAGCAACCCTTCGTTTGGAACTTGGATTTTTAATGTCAGCGGCTGGCCCTGCCTACAAGCATTGCCACTAAGATGGAATGTAAATCACACAATATATAGAAAAAGGATGCCAACAGAAGGATAAGCGACTTGGTGCGTAACTAGAAATTAAGATCATGCGACATGCTCTTCCAAAATCACTAATTACACCAACAATTTCAATTTAATATCGAAACGATTGTCAGAAACTTGGAATCCATCCTATCGTGGCACCGTTAACTGTCGGATATTGCAGCGGTGGCATGGCAATTGACGGCGCAGTTGTGGCCAGGGGTGGGCCGGTCGGCGGCGAGACACCTGTTGGTGGAGTGGTGGGTGCAGGTGGCAGCTTCGACTGCCATGGAGGATGAGGCTCCTGGGGAGGCAGAGTCGGCGCTGGCGATGATGAACACGTAACTGGAGATTCCGATGGGGCGATAGGCGGTGCAGCCACCGGTTCCATCGAGACACTACTACTGGCAAGTAAGCCTACCGCCATGATCGCCACCAAGGCATAGATTCCAAGCGATGCCATTGAGAGAGAGAGAGAGAGAGAGACGCGTTTGGGTTGGAAGAGGAGAGGCCGAGCAAGGGAGTTAATTATTAGAATTCAACTTTAACGAGTGGGAAGTTAATATGAGAAGGTGGTGCTGATTTTTTTCTCGGAGACGCAGTCTTTTGGTGCCAGTTAGAGCTGACTGCCATGCGGAGCAATGTTACAATGGGCCATGGGCCATTGTAAGAGCTCTAGCATCTTCGGATTAATCTTTCTGAAAACGGCCCATATGCCATAGGAGCCTCCTATCGAACTCCCCTCCTGCCGACGAGCTTTGCCATGCCCCAGAAGCCGTGAGATCTGAAGAGAAACAAAAATGAAATCGATAAAACAAACTTTGCCGCACAAATGTTTTCTTGCGACATCTTGACTGGTTATGAAAATATGGAGTCTCTGGGCGATTAGGCATCAGTTGTTTTGAATTTGTCATCTAACAGCGATCTCCTTTGCAATTGTCTCAAACATTCAATTGCATGGTCAAAAGGCTTAACTCTTAAGGAAGCAAGAAACATAATATAAGTTGCACAGATGTAAAGAAATACGGCAAATTTTATTTATTTTAATCCAAGGGCTATTCAAGAAATCTATTTCTTTTTTTTCAAAGTTCTGTTTTATTTTCTTATCAGGAAAAGGGGGTGCTTCATTTAGCTCAAATATGCAGTAACCGGTTACTTGTCTTGTTTGACATTTTTCACAGTCAGAAATTTAATTTTAAGTTCACGTACGTCATGTTGATAACTCGCCCGCTCTTGGTTATTGTTATATATGGTAATTTTCTTAGCTTTTATCTCGCTTGGTATGTTTAAGAAAACTCCAGGGGCTTGGATTCAAAGGGTATTGCATCATGTTTACATGTTGCAAACCTCTAGAGCTTCTAATTTATATACTTTTTGCTGATTTTTCAAATCATAATTCAATCCTATACTTAAAATATATTACACTCTCCAAGAAATATATTAATATATAATAATAAATATACAAATACTTAATATAAAGATAAAAAAATATAATAATAATTAAAATAATATATAATATATATGTTATCTATATTTTTATATTTTAATCTACATTTGAATAAGCTAAATCTAGTTCTGAATGATCGTAGTTACTAAAATATAAATTAAATTTTGAGCCAAATATAAGCTGATTTACAATAACTATTTGACTTTTCAGTATTAATATAAAAATAAATTATAAAAATATATTTTTTAATTTTAATTTAATTTAATTTATATTTTTTATTTTAAAAAGTGTCAAACTAATCGTTTAGATTTTTGAAATATTTTAAAATGATCTTATCATTTACTTATAAATAAATCATATTAATTTAACTAGTCATTCTAATAAACAAAAATGCTTCTTGCTTATATTAGAAGGATCACCAGCGAAAAATAGTTGAAAATGGATTGAGATGCTATGAAGGAGGAGAATGGGGTCACAGAGGTTGGCATGAAGGAAAAGAACGGCATTAAAAGTCTTATGGGCGATATTGAAGAAAGATGATGAGGAGGAGAAGATGGTGAGGAGGAGGAGGAGGAAAAAGAAGTAGTCACTAACAAGAAAAAAATAGAGATGGAGAGAGCTATCATGGAGAAAGAAGACTCATGGCGGATTTGAAGGAGAAGGATGATGGCTAGGAGGAGAACAGAGTGAGAAGAAAGGGAAGAGAGAAGAATGAGTTGTCGGCAAGAATGGGAGAGGTTGAAGGAGACATTGTGGAGCAGAAAAACTCATGAGCGGATATGGAGGAAGAG
The DNA here is from genome assembly GCA_006176705.1 of Cocos nucifera. NCBI lineage: Eukaryota > Viridiplantae > Streptophyta > Magnoliopsida > Arecales > Arecaceae > Cocos > Cocos nucifera. The sequence goes on from QRFJ01000019.1 coordinate 315,172, forward strand.
GAGGAGGATGAGGAGATATGGGTGAGAAGAAAGGGAAGAAGGAGGAGGGGGAATGGATGGAGGTGAAGAAAATTTTCATAAAGGAGAGGACTCATAGATGGCCTTGGAGGAGGAGAAGGAGGTGAAGAGGAAGGAAGAAAAAAGTACGGGTTAGTGATGAAAAAGAGGTGGAGGTGGAAAGAGTTGTCATAAAGGGAGATGATTCATAAATGGATTTTGAGGAGGAGAATAAAGAGAAAAAATAGGTGAGGAAGGAGAGAAGGGAGAAAGAGGGATTATTGGTGAAGAATGGATGAAAATGAAGAGAGCCATTGTGGAGGGGAAGGGCTCATAAATGAATTTAGAGAAAGAAAAGAATGAGGAAAAGAAGTGGTTAATAAGGGATGAGAGAAGGGGGAAAGAAGAGTTGCTGATGAAGAATAAATGAAGGTGGAGGGAGTTGTCATGGCTCATTGGCGAGCTTGAAGGAAAAAGAGGATGAGGAGAAAAGGAGGGCACGAAAGGAGAGAGAAGGGGGAGAGAGGAGGGAGAAGGAGAGATGTCGATGATGGAGAAAGAGAGCAATCAAAGATAAGAAAGGAAGGATGTGAGGATAAACATAGTTTAATTATTTTATAAAATAATGATATCATGTGATAGTCAGATGATATTATTTCATCGACAAAGATAAATAATAGAATCATTTTAAAATATTTTAAAAATTTAAAGAATTAATTTGATATTTTTTAAATCAAGCAGATGTAAATAAAATTAAGATAAAATAGAAAAGATATTTTTATAATTTATTCTTAATAAAAATATGTAGTTATTGAAGATTTTGAATTCCAATATTTTTTTATATAAATAAAATAAATAAATAAATAATAATAATAAAAAGAAAAAAAAGAGAGGGAAGAAGAAGAAGATAGATAAGGGCGAGTTGTTGTGTGGAACCCGGGTTCGGCCGGTCGGCCCGGCCCAATTGAACCCAACGCAAAAAAAAATCGGAAGTGGTGGGGCCAGGTACCGACCGGATTCGGTCATCGAATGGAAGGCGGTGAGGCGAGGGCGCGCCACCCGACTTTTCCAAGACACGAAGCAAAAGACAGTTCTGGAAATCGCCAGATTTCGCGAGAACCATCCCTCGCCTTCTGAGAGCCGGTACCCACTCTCCGACCGTCGATCCACAGCCACTCCGACGGCCACGATTCCCCCATTCGAACTTTCCGGAAATTCGAGCCCATCCAATAAAAGCGAGCCCTACCCCCGGCCCTCCATCTACGGAGCAGCATTCCTACCATAAGTCGTCTGATCCTTCTCCACGGAAGCCTTGATTCTAGTTGTTTTTTGATCTCTTTTTAGTTCTTTCTTTTCGTTGTTCTCTTCTTCTCTTCGATTAGCTCTGGGAAATTGCGATTTATGGCGAAAGGCGAGGGACCGGCGATCGGGATCGATCTCGGGACGACCTACTCGTGCGTCGGGGTGTGGCAGCACGATCGGGTGGAGATCATCGCCAATGACCAGGGGAACCGCACCACCCCATCTTATGTCGCCTTCACAGACACCGAGCGGCTCATCGGCGATGCCGCCAAGAACCAGGTTGCCATGAACCCGACCAACACCGTCTTCGGTGAGCTCTCTTCTCTATGTTTGGGTTGTCACCGCGTTAATATTTCCACGTTGTCATAAAGTTAATTTGTAATTCCATAACTTTGAAGTTGATGTTCTTTAATTTTTCGTAATTTTGTTCTGGTCTTTGTGTGTGTGTGTGTGTGTGTGTATTTTGCCTGATTAATTGGTCCATTTGAGAAATAATTTTTGATTTCCGTAGTTTTTGTCCAGTTTATTATTTATCCTTTGATGTTAGATATGATTTTTGGTGATGAACGGAAAATTCTTTGTTCGTTGTAGATTTATGCATAGGGATCGGAGCATATAATGTATAAATTTTTCGTTCTGAAAAATTCGAGATATATCATGGGATTTTTAAGCAAAAAGACAAAACTTGTTTTTTTAATCTACGTGATCCGCTTGATATCAAATAACCCGTATCGTTTGTAGGGCTATGTACTTTGAAAGATATTGCAGTTACCTTTTTGCGGAAATAAAAAGAGTATCTATTATACAACTTAGGTATATGTTTGGGGCAAGTTTTGCAACAGATATTTATCGATCAGAAAAGTGAAAAAGGCTATAATTTTAAGTCCAATCAACTTTAAGTTACCATGATTTATCAAGAATTACGGGTGCTTGTCATGATTTGTGTTTTTTATTTTTTTTTATTATTATTCTTTGTGAAATTACTGTGCATCTTTCTTAATTTTTCATTTTTTTCCTTGACAATTTTTGGTCTATTTGTGCTCATCATTTTCCACAGATGCGAAGCGGTTGATCGGTAGACGTTTCAGTGACCCCTCTGTCCAGAGTGACATGAAGCTATGGCCGTTCAAGGTCATCGCAGGCCCTAATGACAAGCCCATGATCGTGGTCCAGTACAAGAGCGAGGAGAAGCAGTTTTCTGCTGAGGAGATCTCATCCATGGTCCTCATAAAGATGAAGGAGATTGCTGAAGCCTACCTTGGCTCTACTATTAAGAACGCGGTGGTCACAGTCCCTGCCTACTTCAATGACTCCCAGCGCCAGGCCACCAAAGACGCTGGTGTCATTTCTGGCCTCAATGTCATGCGAATTATCAACGAACCCACCGCCGCTGCCATCGCCTATGGCCTCGACAAGAAGGCTGGCAGCTCGGCCGAGAAGAATGTTCTCATCTTTGACCTCGGTGGTGGCACCTTTGATGTCTCTCTCCTAACCATTGAAGAGGGTATCTTCGAGGTGAAGGCTACTGCTGGTGACACTCACCTCGGTGGCGAGGACTTCGACAACCGGATGGTCAACCACTTTGTTCAGGAGTTCAAGAGGAAGCACAAGAAGGACATTAGTGGCAACCCGAGGGCCCTCAGGAGACTGAGGACAGCTTGCGAGCGAGCGAAGAGGACCCTCTCTTCCACCGCTCAGACCACCATCGAGATCGATTCCCTCTACGAGGGTATCGATTTCTACTCCACCATCACCCGTGCCAGATTCGAGGAGCTCAACATGGACCTGTTCAGGAAGTGCATGGAGCCCGTGGAGAAGTGCCTGAGGGATGCTAAGATGGACAAGAGCAGCATCCATGATGTTGTTCTTGTCGGCGGGTCGACCAGGATTCCCAAAGTGCAGCAGCTTCTTCAGGACTTCTTTAATGGGAAGGAGCTCTGCAAGAGCATCAACCCTGATGAGGCTGTTGCCTATGGTGCTGCCGTCCAAGCTGCCATCTTGAGCGGCGAGGGCAATGAGAAGGTCCAGGACTTGCTGCTGCTGGATGTCACCCCTCTCTCCCTAGGTTTGGAGACTGCCGGAGGGGTTATGACGGTCTTGATTCCGAGGAACACCACCATCCCGACCAAGAAGGAGCAGGTCTTCTCCACCTACTCGGACAACCAGCCTGGTGTCTTGATTCAAGTCTATGAGGGTGAGAGAACCAGGACCAGGGATAACAACCTCCTCGGAAAATTTGAGCTATCTGGCATTCCCCCTGCTCCAAGAGGTGTGCCACAGATTAATGTCTGCTTTGATATGGATGCTAATGGCATCTTGAACGTGACTGCTGAGGATAAGACCACCGGGCAGAAGAACAAGATAACCATCACCGACGACAAGGGCAGGCTGAGTAAAGAAGAGATTGAGAAGATGGTTCAGGAGGCCGAGAAATATAAGGCTGAAGACGAGGAGCACAAAAAGAAGATTGAGGCCAAGAATGCCTTGGAGAACTATGCCTACAACATGAGGAATACCATCAGGGATGAGAAGATTGCTGCCAAGCTGCCACCGGCTGACAAGAAGAAAATTGAGGATTCCATCGAGGCGGCCATCAATTGGTTGGATGGCAACCAGTTAGCCGAGGCAGATGAGTTTGAAGACAAAATGAAGGAGCTGGAGAGCATCTGCAACCCAATCATTGCCAAGATGTATCAGGGTGCAGGTGCTGGAATGGCCGCCGGCATGGATGAGGATGTTCCGCCTGCTGGTGGCAGTAGCAGCAGCAGCGGTGCAGGGCCAAAAATTGAGGAAGTTGATTAAGGTGTTTGGCGTGGTGGGTTGTCATTGGGTGTGCGCAGTTCACCCGAACTCGTGCAACCCTGCTTTTCAGTTTTCCTTTGTATTTTTCTCTTTGTTTAAGCTCGCTTTTTTTTTTTTAATCTGCGGTCTATCGTCAGTCTTTTATATGTGTGGTTAAAATATCGATCCTAAAACTATGTTGATTTAGTCTTGAAATATTTGAATTTTATTTTTTTTTAAAAAAATATGGAAGAACCGAGGCTGAAAGGCATACGATTTATTCAAGTAAATGAGATAAATGGTATAAATAGAGATGAAAATAGGTCAGGTGGCGTGTCAGAAGTCTCTATTTAGATAATAAGTCAGGTATTGATTTATAAAAAGATTTGTTTAAATAAGTAGATTAGATCTAAAATTTTAAAATTTGGTCTGAAAGCGCGTGCATCAGTCTGTATAAGAATGGTTTATATTATGTTTAAGAATAGTCTATAGATCTTTGGATTTATATTGAGGATGGTTTATCTAAAAGTTTTAATATTTATAAATTTTTAAATAAATTTTCAGGTTTGATCAGATCTTTTTATTTTATTATTTTATAAAATAAGTCAGGTTGAGTTATATTTTAAGTTTGGATCGGTTCAACAGGTCAGATTTAGATTCATATTTTATAATATAGATCTGATCTGTTTAAATTAAAATTAAGTCTGGTCTGGTTTGTGTTTAAGCTAAAATCAAGTCCGGTTTGTTTTCATCCTTATTTTTTTTTCAGCTTATTACAAAAGGAAAAATGCAAGATGCAAGATTAAAGGCAGAATGCCCGGAAATGTGGCAAGGCTGTGGACGATGGATGAATGTATGTTCTAAATGTCACTTCCATGGGGTGTATGGTTTCTCATCAAAGATGGGATCCGTGTGTAATAGGTCTGAAGATGGTTGTTATGGCTTTTAGTCTCGAGCAATTCGGGAACAACTTGCAGATGGTCTAATGCAAAATAAGAGGCATATTGTGTGAAGATGAGTTATCTAATTGTAAACAGAGATAAAGTTAGCCTTTCCACAAATATAATTCTAACTGTAAACAGAGATAAAGCTAGTCTCTAATTGCAAGAATAAAGCATCGATGAGATCTCTGGGACCAGCACTTATCTAATTGCAATCGTCCAGAATTGACAATCAATGATAGCATGTATCCTGTGGTACTTCTGCGTCCAGTAACGGGAGGAGAAAAAAAAAAGAAACCAATATAAAATTTTCAGTTACTAACACCACAACAACAAAGACCGATGGTTTTCCTAAATGGTCACCAGAAGCTATCGGGAAGATAAGTTACAAAAATAGTTAAGAAATAGCTCTCTACCAGCAACATAAAAAAAAAAAAAAAATTCATCACCCAACCATACGTGGGACAAGCACATGGATATGGATATAGAAACTAAAGAAAGAAATGGAACAATTCAAATATATCAACCACCGAACAATGGAAACACTTACATAATTAGAGGGAACTTAGTAAAACTACGTAAGCAAGAGCCTCATGTGTTAATCAACATTATCCATGACCATCGAGGCGACTGAATTAAAGCCGTTTGAATGCGCAAAGAAATCAAAAAAGGACACAATGCAGGAAAATCCTTTCTGCCATTCAACATAAAATGTTTAATTCCAGGTCAAGAAAGCAACACGCCCCATGCGCACCAAGAAAAGAAAACCAATACACTCATTGAATACTAGTTTTAAAAGAAGGAAAAGACTACCACAAAATGAACTAAATATATAAGGGGAACACAAGTATACAAGTTGATTGGCAAAGAAGATATGAACACAAAATGAACAGGACAAGTTGTTGACATTCAGTGGCGCTGGCAGAAACCCATGATATAAAAATACATTTTCAGATGGAATCAGAAGTTGCGGATGGTCAAGTCATACCATTATTAGATGTATCAAAGTATCCTAATGGCCTTTAGATATGGTAAACCAGCCACACATTTTTTATCACCTGATACAAGCACAAATATCCATTCGGAACATAAATAAGCGATTTTACTGGATGGTATTACTTTGAGAATGCATACAAGAACACCGACGCAATCCCCTGCCACATACAGAGCAGGAGCCTGATAGTTTTTTTACCGAGTTTATAAATTCAAAGCAAATGTGTCATCGAACCACAGACCTGGTTTATAGCTAAGCCAACAGAACAATCAACCAGATGATGGAAGAAAAAATTGATTTAACTGGATTCATCATGTTAAATATTTCAGCATGAACCACAGAGATCTATTCTCAAAAGTATTTCAACATGAATTACAAAGCATGTTCTCAAACCTCAACATTTACTTAGGACCTTCAAGCATGCAGCTCCATAGAAATATCCAACCAAACATGAAAGAAACACCAAATTGCACAAGAGAGTTAGATATGGTAAGGATGCGCTTCCATAGCACAGATATCCTATTTATGCTTCAGAGTTAGGAAACAATGGAAACTGGCCAAAGGAATCACTCACCACATACTATTCCCACTTATTCAGGTCAACATAAGATTATTGGCACCAAGGTGAGGAGGGCGCATGCACACACGCACTTCATGTTCTTCTGGCCCAACACGGTGTTTAGGAACCATTATTTCTAGTACAGCACCAGTCTCATCATAGTAGGCTTCCAACTTAGCATCTTCAGGGATTCGGGTGGCAAGCGGTATCTCTCTTATGAATTCCCCAGGTGGGCAATGCTCGGGAGATGGGTCGGTCAGCTTGAATGTTCGATCGTGCCTCTTTATATATGGCATCCGGGCAGTACTGACACAAAGTATCTTCACTATCCCACGAGTAAGACTATTCCTCCAAGAAACCTTCACGCTCTGTTGATCAACAAAGGGCAAGCTAACCATTATCAAGTAACCTTGTTCATCCTCATAAATTGTCTTCGCAGCAGTCACCGGTCCATAGGCATGCCTCATCACACCACTGAACTCATTCAACCATGATGGCTCGACCGGATGGATGTCCATGTCTTGGGCTTTCTCTGAAAAAGAATTCATAGGCAAACTGCAATCCTCATCCATCCTATGGGGGAAGAAATCCTTCCTGCGTTTGCTGCGCTCCGGAGAAAGGTCCATCCCATCACCATTGGAATGATTCGACTGGGATGACAAGTTCAAACCCGATCCATTAAGCAATTTCTTCGGGTGGGGATGCAAAGTGTTCTTCCAAGGAGGAGGAGGCCTTTCGAGCTCAAATTCAGTGTTGGGAAGATTCCTCCATAACTCAAAATCACTGGCTTCTGGTGGGATCGAGAAATTAAGCTCCCTACCAGTGAGCTCCATCCACTTCTTGCGGTCCTCCTCGGTGATCACTGCCAAATTGGGTGACCTCACCACCTCGATACCGTGCACACACTGAGGGTTGGACAGCCCGCGGTACTGCTTGCGCTGCATCCGGTGGGACCGGACAAAGCCCTTGTCAACACCGAATGGGAACTGGGGCTCACCAAGGCGGGAGTGTCCATTCATGTAGCTCCTCAGCTGCATCTTGCCCAGCGCATTCTCCGGCCTCTCCTTGAAGACCCACATGTACATGTTCTCCATGTCATGCTGGACCAGGAACACATCGAGCCGAAGGTCGGACTTATCGAAGCCCAAGAAACCGTTCCCGTCCCTTGCTATCTTGGCCTTGGATTTATCAGAGAGCGCCGGCTTGAAATAGAAGTTGAAGAAGAACCATGCGCCCCAGATGCTGTCGCCTCTCTTGGCACACTTGCGGGCGGTGCTGACCTTGGGGAGGTGCAGGACAGCCTCAGTATCGAAGACCTGAGGACCGAGGCTGACGTCCAAGATGTCGCAGGGGTCAGGGTTCCAAGATTGTTGGGGAGGGGAGCGCTCGGCGGAGAGAGGGAGGTTGATGTCGGGCGGGCCGGAGAGGACCATCTGCGGCCGCTGGATCGTAAGCTCGCGGTCGGTCAGGTCCTCATGGGAGGAAAACAAGGCCGGGCCGCCGGATGGGTCCATGGAAAGGAGAGTGGATGGGTGGTGGTTCTCCATGGACAAAGTGGTGAGGAGGTCTTCCCCCATGGCTCTCTCTGTTATCTCTTTGTGCTCTCTAATAGCCTCCTCCTCCTCCTCCTCCTTATATGCTATCTGTCTGGTGGGTTTCGAATTCCACCGCATTCAATGAACGCATCCCATAGAAAACACTCACAGATCCATTCCATAAATCCCACCACACGAAATCCTATCAACCAAAAGATACCCAATACCCCCAAACCCAAACCCAACAAGTCTTCGCCAGAAGAAACAAAACGGGATTTTTATGAGCGAACAAGCCTAGGCCCTCTAGATTTCTTAGAAGCCCTCGACAAACACTTAGGATTAGAAATAAATTGATCGGATGACAAGAAAGATCCAACCTTTTTCGACCTGCAGCGAAGGAATTCCCAAATTCTCCAATAAGTGGGGAAAGAGGAGCCCCCGTTAATTCCTTGGAAACCCTTTCCAAACCTTAATCTAACAAACTAAGTAGGTAACTATCAAAGAAGAGATCTATCTCGATCTACCACCATGGAATCCCAGAACCCCGAAAACGAGAAAGAAAAACCCTAAAATCATTATATTCTTGCAAATCCTTCGCGAACCTCAAAACAGGAATCCAACAAAACAAAAAAGACGGGAGATCTTCATCAACCTACGACCATAAAGCCCTTAAAACCTCCGAAATCGGGAGGCAAACACCGAATCGGAGAGATCGAACCCAACCATTCATAAAAAGATTAAAAGGCCCAGAAAGAAAGGGGGAAATGAATAGAAAAACAAACCCTACAAAACAGATTGCATCACGATTACCTCTTGGATTCCAGAGGAGACCGCTAGAACTCGAATTCCCTCCCCATTCTAGGTTTTTGTCGAAGACAACACCGAGGTCGCCAGAGCAAAGTGGGCAGGAAGGAGAGGGGAACGTTGACGGCTCAGTTTAAAGAGCCGGGCAACCTCGCGGCTTGGTCCGTTACGAAAAAAATAAAATAAAAAAAAGGTTGGGTCAAAAAAGAGACTCGTCAAAGTGGTGGTTGGTGAGCCCATATCTGGATTTTAAATCAAGAAAGTACCCTATCAGCTCTCCCTTCCCTCTTATCACGGTGTTTTTTGGTGATGGACCTCAACAACACCAAAAAAAAAAAGGCGATCTAGCGTGGAGAACTAGAATAATCTAATCCAACCAGCGAACGGAAGGATAAGCTCAGTGTGCTATTAAATGGGGAGAAATATACCCACTGCCGATACCGGGCACCGCTAAAACGGGGTCTCAGATGAGACGAGGGAGCAATAAATCTCAGACAAGCTGTATGGCATATGAGGTCCATATGAATGAAAAATTTGATTGGTGTAGTGCATCGCTGATGTGGAGCAAGTGGTTCGGGATAAAATTTCTCATCAAGTAAGTCTTCGTGATATGAGACATCCAAATAGAGATTATTACTAGTTAGCAATCAGTAATTGATAAAATACAATTATATGCTAAATTGAAGGTGACCAATATGAGATTTCATATTTGATAAGTTGTGGAAAGAGCTTTTGAGTCTTGGATCACGTGCATTATAGGTTTGCGTCTTTATTTTAATTAATCTAGACTATAGCTTGACTTTATTCGTCGGTGGTTGATAAAAGACCACCTGCTGCATCTCTATTCTAATCAGTCTAGACCATAGCTTAACAAGACAACTTCATCCGTCGGTGGCCAATAAAAGACCACCGTGCATTAGAGAATCATTCTAGTCAAAGTAATCTTAATTTGCCAACAGTATTCTCAGTACAATGGGCTTTAATTTTATGATTATGATTAGGTTAGAGAGTTGTGGTTAGTTATTAAATGATGACTCCACTGTAGCTAATTCCCTTTTCTTACAAAACTTCCTTGTATATCCATGCCACTTGCAAATCTCTTGCACGAACGGATGAGTACATGTGGCCAAGCAAATGGCTTGGTAGCTATTTATCGAATGCAATGTATCGCATATGCAGAAGGTGGGGGTAAACTACTACATCCCTATATACAAGTCCACAAAAGGAGGAAGAAAATATATTGAACGTGGAGCATTCTTTTCATTTTTCAAGTTAAAAATGCTGGAGCACAACGGTGGTATTACTCTTTTCAAATATGCACACACTGGAGAGAAGAAAGCGAAAAAAGAGTGCTTAGGACAAGTAATTCCGGTTAGGGGTACAAAGTTTTTGTAAGAAGGCAGCTCTTTCGTCTTGACTTCGCCAACCAAGCTTATTTAACTTGTCGCATGCCGTGGAATGTTAGACTTGCTACAAAACATCACCATCCTCGAGACCATTTGCACCATAAAACCAATCTAAGCAAATCTCATGTAACAAGAACTCGAGCCGTTTAGTATTAGCAAACACTACTTTTGCACGCTCTCAAGGAAGATTCTCCCATTGAGTCACCTTCATGGCCCATGACGTGTCCCCCAACCAGCTTGTGGATGGCTATTGAAATAATAGAGACAACTTTACACCAGAAAAAATAGAGACAATTTGTAGGTTAATGATCATAAAAAATGAAGTAAACTAATGGCATTGAATACTTGTCGTTCGGGTGGTGATGCGCATCCTGTTTTGAAGATCTCCAAACAAAAAAGTTTAACGTGCACTTCGCATTAGCAATCAGCCATGACTCAATGACTAAGGTTTCTATCACTAAAATATATATACTAATGATTGTAGTTATTTTAAAGAGCAAAAGTACGATAGGCCAGAGTAAAAAGTGCATACTTACATAATTAAGCCTAAAATATTGCTCTGGAGAGGGGTGGATGGGAACTCATTGTCCACATTAATTCGGTGCATTCTCCAGGGACAAAAAGGAACATGTCATGGTGGAGTCGTAACAGCAATTGATGGAAGAGTTCTTTTGAGGAGCCAAATGATGCATGTCTATGATGATCCCAAATTCATTCCCCCTGGAGGTCTTCTGGGTGTGGTGATTGGCTGTGTTTTATTGCATCTTGATAGCTACCTTTTCTAGGTGCATTGCCTTTGTTCTCATCATACGATGTGAGAGTCTTGGTGTTTCTTAACATAATTCTATTCACCATCTTCATGATATGGGAGCAGAGGTCTAACATGGTCCAAATGCAGTTTTGCTGTAGTTTTTGCCAATCATGTAGCCATTGTATATAGCATAAAGTCCTCGAGAATTAATTAGATAATCGCCAATCTTTTGCGACCGATTTGGTGGAGAGGAAGGAAATCTGGTGCATGATTTGATATATGCTTTCAATTAGTATGGATTGAGATAATTGACTCTGATTTTGTATAGGTTCTTGGAAGTTTTTTGGTGAGATTTTCAATAAGAGTGAAAGAATGGTTAGGTTCCTATCACGCTCACTAAAGAGGTCTGCCCCCTCTAAACCACAAACTAGTCAATCAAACTACAGCTTTCTTTTTTTTTCGATACGAGAGGCAAGCCACCAATTAGGCGTTCCTTTTAGCACTTGACTGGAGCCAATCAGTGGGGCGAGGAACAAAAAGTCTTATCTCAGTTCGTAGGTTCGAGAGCGGTGCCGACCGGGTGATCTAAGTCATTTCAGTTGAACTTTCGGTCGGAGGAAACAAAGAGAACAAATGGAAAGCTTGAAAAGAAAAAGGCTTCAAGACATGTAATACAACGAAAATATGCGATAAACTATTAGGATGCAAGAAAGTCCAATATTTGATCGCATATGTTAGAAATACTAAAAAAACTTGAGTTTCAAAATTTAAATCATTTTTTCAAAAAAAAAAAAAAACTGTAAAACTCCAAAAAGCTATTTGAAATGAGACTCGAATTCAGGCCCTTTGTTGGTCGTGTTTTAAAATAAAATGTTATTCCTTTTTTTCTCTGATATTTTTATTATTTCTATTGATGCTGAATCTGGTCGTCGCCGGAATCCGTTAGGGTGAAGGACGATGAGATCGCCATCAGAGACCTGCAAAACCAAGTCCCATCCGGAGCCAGTGGGGGTGGCTCCGGTAGGATCCTCCGACGATCAAGTCAGCTTCAGTCAACAAGAATGAAGTGCTCGATAGAGTTTTGAGGAAGAGAAAAGGATTTTCAGAACTTGGCGTAAGTGTATCCGGAGGATCTTTTTATAGAGGGAGCTTATTGTAATCGCCTTGATTAATGATTGTTGTAACTGTCCTGATCAATGCCGATCGTTATGAAGTTGATAAATGTCAATCGTTATTGACTCGATAAATGCCGATCGTTATTATCGTGTAACTGTAGCGGGATCGCCTGTAGGAATCCGTCATAAGAAGTTCGGCCATTGAGAAGCCCGTCTGCTGAAGAAGTCCACAGGAAATTTGGCTTCCATAGAAGCTCAGCCGTTGGAGAAGTCCGCAAGGAGTCCGGCTACCGTAGAAGCTCGATCGCTGGAGAAGTTCGACCGCTGGAGGAGTCTGGATTCCGTAGAAGCCCGATCGCTGGAGGAAGCTTTGGGGGGAGTTCGGCTCCCGCATGCGCTTGGCTGTAACGACGCAGAGAGAGTTCAGTTTTTGCGGGAGTCTGACTGAAGCTCGGCGATTGGGCAATCAGAAGGAGTTCGGCCGCTAAGTGGTTCGGCTAAGGCTTATCCGCTGAGGAGTTCGACCGCTGGAGAGTTCGGTTGGTTGAAGAACTCTGGCTGAGGCCCGATCGCTGAGGAGTTCGACCGGATGTAGGAGTTCGGCTAAGACGCGTCCGCTGAAGCTCTTCCGTGGCTACTGGCCGCATTAGACTGGGCACCGAACTTGACTTTGGCAGGAGCGGGGTTTATCCCCAACACTAGCCCCCCCACTTCCGAGTTCGAAACTAGAAGGAAGAGAGTGCTGAAAAGGCGACTGCCGAAGTCTTCTTTCGGGCTCCGTGCTGGTCCAGATCGAAGCTCGGGGGAGATCTCATCTCCAACCGAGGTCAATGCGGGCGTTCGCGTCAGGACGAGGTTCTCCTCCTATTCCTAACTTTGATTTTGCTCACATTAGGATGAGATTCTCCTCCTATTTCTAACGGGCTGTGGGGGCACACTCGGACCGTCATCCGTCTCCCCCCATCTTGTCTAAGGTGAACGAGGCCTTCAACTTTGCTTGCATTAAGATGAGGTCCTCCTCCTATTCCTAACGGACTGTGGGGGCACATGGGAACCATCGTCCGTGCCTCTCCCCCCATCTCGTCCTTTATGAATGAGGCCTTCGACTTTGCTCGCATTAGGACGAGATCCTCCTCCTGTTCCTAACAGGCTGTGGGGCACATGGAGACCGTCGTCTGCGCCTCTCCCCCCATCTCGTTCTTTGTGAACGAGGCCTTCGACTTTGGTCGCGTTAGGATGAAGTCCTCCTCCTGTTCCTAACAGACTGTGGGGCATATGGGATCGTCGTCCGCGCCTCTCCTCCCATCTCGTCCTTTGTGAACGAGACCTTCGACTTTGCTTGCGTTAGGACGAGGTCCTCCTCCTATTCCTAACGGGCTGTGGGGGCACATGGGGATCGTCATCCGTGCCTCTCCCTCCATCTCGTCCTTTGTGAACAAGGCCTTCGACTTTGGTCGCGTTAGGACGAGGTCCTCCTCCTGTTCCTAATGGGCTACTTTTACTCATTTCTTTCTTGTCATCCCGTAATCCTTGTGCCAAAAATCAAAAATGCAAAGCAAAGGAGTTTTTAAAGGGAGTTTACTGATAATACATCCTCAGATTTTCTGAGTTCCACGGTCGGGGAAGCACTATCCCTCCGAGTTCCTTCAGGTGATAAGTTTCGGATTGGATGACTTTCGTCACCTCATATGGACCTTCCCAATTTGGGACGAGCTTCCCCTGACTCTGAGGCTGAGCGATAGCGGCTCGTCGGAGCACTAAGTCTCCCACTCTGAACGTCTTGCTTTTAACCCTGGAGTTGTAGTACCGAGCCACCTTCTGTCTATAGGCTACCATCCGAACGTGGGCTTCCTCCCTCTTTTCTTTCAGAAGATCGAGGTTGACTCTGAGGTCCTGGGGGTTGTGCTGCTCATTGAAGCCCACAACTCGTGCAGAAGGGAGCTTAAGCTCGATCGGGATAACCGCCTCAGTACCGAAGGCCAAGGCGAAGGATGTTTCTCCGGTTGGCACCCTCTGAGTAGTTCGGTATGCCTAGAGGACATGGTAAAGTTCGTTCACCCAGGCCCCTTTTGCCCTATCGAGTCTCGCTTTGATTCCCTGCAACAAGGTCTGGTTGGTTATCTCAGCTTCCCCATTGGCCTGCGGGTGAGCCACTGATGTGAAGCGGTGGAAGATGTTTAGTCCTTCGCAGAACTCTGCGAACCTCGCTCCGACGAACTGTCGTCCATTATCGGTTATGAGGGTTCGGGGCAGGTCGAACCGGCAGACTAGTGACTTTCAGATGAAGTCCTGCACCTTGGCCTCGGTGATCTTCGTGAGAGGTTCGGCTTCGACCCACTTGGTGAAGTAGTCGATCGTGACCAGGAGGAACTTCTGCTGTCCAGACGCCGTTAGGAAGGGACCGAGTATATCCATTTTCAACTGCGCAAACGGCCAAGGTGAACTGAGTGGAGTAAGTTCGGATGCCGGCTGCCTCTGCACGTTGGCGTTCTTCTGACAACGGTCGCACCTCTTCATATATTCTATGGAATCGCGAAATAAAGTCGGCCAGTAGTACCCCTACCAGAGTAGTTTTTCCGACAAAGATTCGGCTCCTATGTGACTTCCGCAGAGTCCTTCATGCATGTCCCATAGCGCGAGGTCGGCTTCTGAAGGTCGAAGATATCTCAACAACGGGAGGGAGTACGACCTCTTATACAATCTGTCTTCATATAAGACGTAGTGGGAGGCTTGATTCCTGAGCTTCCAAGCTTCTTTTCGGTCGCGGAAAAGGACCCCCTCTTGAAGGTAAGCGATCAACGGGTCGATCTAGTTGGACTCAAATTCCATCTGCAAGACAGCCTGAGATTCTTCTGTAGTCGGGCATTTCAAAGTTTCCAAAAATACTCCTTTGGGCAGTTTAGCCGATGTTGAGGCGGCCAACTTAGAAAGAAGATCGGCTCTTGCATTTTCCACCCTCGGGATGTACTGAATGCCAAAACTGTCGAAGGCCGGGATCAAATTCTTCACTTTCCCAAGGTACCTCACCATGCTTTCCTCCCGTGCCTCATAGCCGCCGCCGACTTGACCAACCATCAGCTGAAAATCACTGTAGATTTGAAGCCGATCTATTTTTAATTCCCTTGCTATCTTTAATCCGACGATCAGCGCTTCATACTTGGCCCCATTGTTGGTCGCGGAAAACTCGAGATGCAGCGCATACTCTGCGACAACTCCTTCGGGACTAACCAAGACCAGCCCCGCACCAGCTCCGACAGAGTTAGACGAACCATCCACGTGCAGAGCCCAGGAATCTTCAGGGAGGTCAACGCTCTCTTCGGGGAGGATCGGCCACGACAGCTCAGCTTCGTCGAAGTTCAGCCTCGCTCTGGTGTTGGTTCCGCTCGATTCAAGCTCGGCTTCAACCGAAATGGTGCATTCTAGCACAAAATCTGCCAGTATCTGGGCTTTGATCGACGGCCTAGGTCGGTAGTTGATGTCGAACTCTGTCAGCTCGATTACCCATTTTGCGATTCTTCCGAAAGCATCTGCTCGGTGGAGAATTGCTTTTATTGGTTGATCCGTGAGGACCGTTATGGTGTGCTCCTGAAAGTAAGGTCGGAGCCTCCTGACAGTAATTATGAGACAGTAAGTCAGTTTTTCTAATCTAGAGTACCTGATCTCCGCGTCCCTTAGGACTCGGCTCACGTAGTAGATCGGTCATTGCGTCTTTGCTTCTTCCCTGACGAGGATTGCCGCCAGGGCCACCGGAGAGACGGCTAGATACAGAAATAATTCTTCTCCAGGTTCAGGTTTTGTCAGCGGCGGAGGCGTGCCAAGGTAGTTTTTGAGCTCCTCGAATGCCTGTTGGCACTCCGCCATCCAACAGAAGTCCTTTGGTCGTCTGAGAACCTCGAAAAAGGGCATGCATCGTTCAGCCGATCTTGAGACAAAGCAATTTAGAGATGCCACCTTTCCGGCCAGGCGCTGAACTTTCTTGATCGTCTTTGGAGTGGTCATTTCTCGAATGGCTCGGATTTTCTGGGGATTTGCCTCGATTCCGCGTCTCAACACCATGAACCCAAGAAATTTTTTGAAGATTATGCCAAAGGCGCATTTGGTTGGGTTCAGCTTCATCTTGTGCTTTCTGAGTGCACCGAAGGTCTCTTCAAAATCGGTCAGGTGGTCTGCTGAAGCTCGGCTTTTGACGAGCATGTCATCTACGTACACCTCCATGTTGCGGCTGATCTGCTCCTTGAAGATCTTATTGACCAAATGTTGGTATGTTGCCCCTGCATT
The DNA here is from genome assembly GCA_006176705.1 of Cocos nucifera. Lineage (NCBI taxonomy): Eukaryota > Viridiplantae > Streptophyta > Magnoliopsida > Arecales > Arecaceae > Cocos > Cocos nucifera. Next base: position 331,635 of record QRFJ01000019.1, read on the forward strand.
CTTGAGTCCAAAAGGCATGACCTTGTAGCAATAAAGACCTCGGTTAGTAATGAAGGCGGTCTTTTCTTCATCTTCAGGCGCCATGCGTATCTGGTTGTAACCAGAAAAGGCATCCATAAAGGTGAGGAGCTCATGGCCCATGGTTGCGTCCACCAGTTGGTCGATCCTGGGCAGGGGGTAGCTGTCCTTAGAGCAAGCCTTGTTGAGCTTTTTGAAGTCGACGCATATCCTCCACTTGTTATTTGCTTTTTTGACAAGAACCACGTTCGAAATCCAGGTCGAATAGTTAACCTCCCGGATGAGTCCGACTTTGAGGAGTTTATCAACTTCTTCGGCGATCGCTTTCTGCCTCTCCAGGACGTGTTGGCGCAGCTTTTCTCTTATCGGTCGGTGTTTCGGATCGATGGCCAGCCGATGTTCCATGACCTCGGTGTCAATCTCCGGCATATCCGCTGGGGTTCAGGCGAAGATGTTCGCATTTCTTCTGAGGAAAGTGATGAGCTGCTCCCGAACCTCAGCCGCCAAGTTGGAGCCGATCTGCACCACATGCTCTAAGTTTCCATCATTCAAGGGTACAGAAATGAGGTCTTCCATAGGCTCGCCCCGCTCCTCAGCGAGGTCGTCATGGATGTCCAGTCCATCAACAAGATAAGGGTTGGGTTGGTTTTCCTTATGCAGGGCGATCGAATAGCAATACCTCACCAGAGCCTGGTCTCCTCTGACTTCTCCAACCCCGTGACTCATCGAAAACTTCATCTTCAAATAGTAGATTGACACTACCGTCCAAAGTGCATTTAGACTAGGTCGACCAAAGATCGCGTTATAGGTGGACGGGGTCCTTACGACTAGAAAGTCGACCCGAGCTTTGGCCAGCTTCGGATACTGCCCTGCTGCTACGATCAATGTTATTATACCTTCGACTGGTACGGTATTGCCAGCAAATCCTACCAGTGGAGAATTCATCGGCCCTAATCGATCGTCGGATAGGAACATTTTTGTGAAGGCATCGTAAAACAATACATCAACTGAGCTTCCATTATCTACCAGAATGCAGCGTACATCGTAGTCAGCAATATTCAAGAAAACTACAACCGCATCATTGTGTGAAAATTGAATTCCCTGACCGTCCTCCTCGGTGAAGGCTACAGGCTCCATGATCCTCCGCCTTTTCACCGATCCTTCGGATTTGCTGGTCTCTCCTTGCCGAGGTCCCCCTAAGATAGTATTGATGACACCAAGGGGCGACTGATCTTCTTGCTGATGTTCTCCACTTGGTGGTAGCGCTCTTGGCCGATCTTCCCTCTCCTCAGGCCGTCTTTGAAGAAATCGGCTTAGTCTACCTCGCCTGACGAGATCTTCGATCTTGTCCTGGAGTTGAATGCACTCCTCGGTGTCATGACCATGGTCACGATGGTAAAGACAGAACTTGTTGGAATTGCACTTGCTAGGATGGGAACGCATTCTCTTCGATCTTAGAAGTCGTTCCTGGATCTCCATCAGTACTTGAGTCTTCGGGGTGTTAAGGGGGGCGTAGTTGTGAAATCGTCGTCGTCGGAAAGAACTTCGGCGCTGAGGAGAGCCTCGACGTGTCCTTCCATCAGGGCTTCCCCACATCCAAGCTTGAGGGGGAGTCCGGGCTAGCCCGCGACCAGGGAGAGTCCGGGAACGCGGCCGAGCTTCAGTCCGCTTCCTTTCTTCGACGGATCTGCCTGGCCCATCGATTCACCGCTTGCCACCGACTTCGTCGTCCTTAGTGTCGAAGGCCTCCTCTGTCCGGGCATAACTTTTGGTCCGAGCCAACATGTCGGCAAAGTTCCTGGGATACTTCTTTTCCAGGGAGAACAGTAGGTCATTTTTCTGAAGGCCGTCTTTGAGAGCGGCCATGGTGACTGACTGGTCTAAGTCCCGGACCTCTAGTGCAGCAGTATTAAATCGAATAATGTAAGTCCGGATGGATTCTCCCTCCTTCTGTCTGATGGCCATTAAGGACTCCGAACCTCGATGCGGATGCCGGCTACTAACAAAGTGGGCTGCGAACTATTGGCTCATCTGGTCAAACGATAAGATGGTGTTTGACTTAAGCGTCGAGTACCAGTTTCTAGCGACCCCTTTAAGGGTAGAGGGGAAAGCCTGGCACAAGATAGCGTCTGGCACGCCATGGAGCAACATCGTTGTCCGAAAGGCTTTCAGATGGTCGATCGGATCGGTGGTCCCATCGTAGCTCTCGAACTATGGAAGTTTGAAGTTCGGCGGGATCGGTTCTTGCATGATTTTCTGCAAAAAAGGAGGGTCAGTGCAGATGTCATTACCGTGTGAGGAGGGATTGTGACGGAGTTTTTTAATTCGTCGGCTCATTTCTAAGAGCCTTTGATCTAGGAGATCCTCGCGGTCTCTGATCTCCAACGTCTTCCTGCTGAATGGGTGCAAAGCTTCACCCTGGGACAAGCTGCAGTCCGAACAAGGGCTCTCCTTCCATTGCCTTCCTCTTCCAGGGATTGGAGGTCGGGTAGCCCATGTCGATTACCTCTGGACTGGACCACACGGCTTTGGAGAATCCTGCGTCGGTTGAACTGGTACGGGGGCCTGCTGGTGCATGGCCTGCACCACCTGAACTGCCTCAGTGAGGCCACGAACCTGCTGGACGAGCAGATTAAACTGCTCAGCATCTACCGCGGCTACAGAGTGAGCCTGGGTTGCCGGGGCTGGAGCGGGAGTGGACGGATCTGAACGGGATCGGGCTACGGAGGCTGCCGATCGTCGGGTGGAGGCTCTCCTGGGGGGGCATTTTTTCTTTTTGGAAAGAAATTTGAATGAGGAGGAAGAGAGATTTTTCGAGCACTCCTTTAAGAACAAAGGAACTCCGGCTCCCTTTAAGAGAGAAATCTTTTTCGGTAGGCCCTTCCTCTAGCGCCAATCTGTTGACGCTGAATCTGATCGTCGCCGAAATCTGCTGGGATGAAGGTCGATGAGGTCACCGTCGGGGACTTGCAAAATCAAGTCCCGTTCGGAGCCGGTGGGGGGGTGGCTCCGGTAGGACCCTCCGACGATCAAGTCAGCTTCAGTCAACAGGAATGGAGTGCTCGGTAGAGTTTTGAGGAAGAGAAAAGGATTTTCAGAATTTGGTGTAAGTGTATCCGGAGGGTCCTTTTTATAGAGGAAGCTTGTTGTAACCACCTTGATTAATGATTGTCGTAACTGTCCTGATCAATGTCGATTGTTATGGAGTTGATAAATGCCGATCGTTATTGACTCGATAAATATCGATTGTTATTATCGTGTAACCGTAGCGGGATCGCCTGCATGAATTCGTCATAAGAAGTTCGGCCATTGAGAAGTCCGTTTGCTGAAGAAGTCCGCAGAAAGTTTGGCTTCCGTAGAAGCTCGACCGTTGGAGAAGTCCGCAAGGAGTCCGACTTCCGTAGAAGCTCGGCCGCTAGAGAAGTTCGACCGCTGGAGGAGTCCGGATTTCGTAGAAGCCCGGTCGCTAGAGGAGTCCACAAGGAGTCCGAATTCCGTAGAAGCCCGATCGCTGGAGGAAGCTTTGGGGGGAGTTCGGCTCCCGCAGGCGTTTGGCTGTAACGACGTGGAGAGAGTTCAGTTTTTGCGAGAGTCTGACTGAAGCTCGGCGATTGGGCAATCAGAAGGAGTTCGGCCGCTAAGTGGTTCGGCTAAGACTTGTCCGCTGAGGAGTTCGGCCACTGGGAGTCCGAAGCTCGGCCGCTGGAGAGTTCGGTCGATTGAAGGACTCCGACTGAGGCCCGACCGCTGAGGAGTTCGGTCGGATGTAGGAGTTCGGCTAAGACGCGTCCGCTGAAGCTCTTCTGTGGCTACTGACCGCATCAAGCTGGGCACCGAACTTAACTTTGGCAGGAGCGGAATTTATCTCCAACAATTTTCAACACTTTAATCCAGGCTAGGCCCCAAATCTTTTGATTGCAAGCTTCGAACCCATCCCTGGAAATGTATTATTTTCAGTATAGAGTGGGATCAACTCCTCCCTTCCACCTAGTTTGTATTCTCGTTCAGGTTTTTGGAGTATCGAGTTGGGATCTTGGTTAAATCGAGCCTCATACAAACAAACCCTTAAAATCTATCTATCTGAATGAAGATGTGATTGGCTATGCTAACACTCCCTACAGCTCACCATGATGAATGATTAAGGGATGGAGTGCTCCATATATCCATCGGTCTAGGGGTACACAACCAAAAGACATGCCATGTACATGAGTAAAGAAAACAAGGAAAAGAAACAAGAAGAAACGTGGAGGTAGAGATTGAAGCAATTACCAAGTTCACTCTCTCTCTTTTTAGAGGGTCCATTGCATGAGGAAGAAGGAAACTTTAATTCTTATCAAGTTTTTAAGTTTTTCTACCATCTCATCTATTGCCTTGGTCATACCAAAGACGTTTGTGGCCGGGATTCCATTTAGGTCGATTCTGTTCAATTTTATGTTAGGTCATGTATAAATTTCATGGCAGATGCTTAATCTACGAGGTTCATGTGGATGGATTTGAATACACCAGTGAACAGATTGTTTTCTTCCTTTTTTTTTTTAATTAATTGGGGGAGAGGAGGGGAGGATTCACCATACGATATAAAGTGATACGCACGATATATAGCATGCTGATCAGCGGAAAAGACGATCATGTTTTCCAATTTTAACGTTATGCATTAATTCCATGTACCTTGCATTGATATCTGACCATAGTCGCATTCAAACTTGCCTGGTTTGTTGTAGATCACTTTTTTGCCATTGAGCTTATTCCTTCGTTTTGCATCCAAGCATTTGGGTCGCTTATGTTTGTGATCAAAAAACCAATGAATGCTAACAAATATTGTTATGAGATACTTGGCGGTTGTTGATTTCCATGGTAGGAGGAAAAATTTCCCTTTCCATTCTAAATTTTTTTCCCCTTTTTCCAGGCCCTATATAAGACTAAATTTCATTTATCTTTATGATACAAGAGTCAAGTATCAGAGCATCAATGCCTCCGAACTAACGAACCTAACAGTAACATGCTAATATGATAATTGTTCATCCTACAGTAGTTTCTCCCCTCCCAAGAAAAGCAGTATAGAAGTATGATGTAGGACCTCAACAAGCTAATTGCCTACCAGCACACCTTAGTTTTGGAAAACTTTACCAACTGTTTCAGGTTCCAGTAGGTTATTACAAGATCCTCAACAATAGACCAGGTGTTTGTCATGGTCTTCGAACCGCTTCCCTAAAAGAACAAGAATGGAGATGATAGGCTTGCAAGCAATAATTTATTAGATGTGTGCAACTATTGTATGGGGGAAGTTTTTCACAACCACACTATATATACATTGTGCTAGATGCCAGGGATCCGCTGTGTCATCACATCAGTCACACGCTGTCAGGATTATTACATTTTTCTTAGATTGTCTAATCTCGCCTGCAGTTCACTGTCTATTGCGCTGTCATTGGTCCCAGCTGTTTCAGCTTGAGCAACCTTGTTAGCTGCCACTGGTTGAGCCACTGCAGATGTTGGTGCTTTGACAAGCTGTGCGCAAATTAGAAAAATCAATAGATCTTACTACATCATCCATGAAGCAAGCATAAGGCCATTCTTTGGTTTGAAGTGAAAGGTAAACATATATATTAAAATATACCTCCGCATTAATGTCAATTCCAATTTCATCAAGAACCTGGCTCACAAGTTCTTCTGTTTCTTCTTCTTCCTCATCACCTTCCAAGGCATCATCGATGGCATCTCCCATCACCTCGCTGACCATTTCCATCCTCTCATTTTGCCGCTCAAATTCTTGCATTATCTTCTGCAATGCGGGCAGGTTCATCCGCCTGTTCATCTGTCCCATTGCCTTAGTAACACCTTTCATAGCCTCACCCATCGCTTGGGTTGATTTCAATGTCTGCAAGAAGCACAAATAGTTACAGCTGACATCGGTCGAAACTGAATGGTGAGATTAATTGCTCCAGAATTTTAAGTCTATTCCAACTCTAATAAAAAAATTCCCAAATAACATGCATCTGCATATTTGACCAACTTATATCGGATTGCAGAACCTCTCACCGCGCGTGCTGAATGTTTAATTCTCCAAGGAATTGGCAAAAGTGCGGTTGCTTGCACATTCAGAATCGGACTGACTTATTTAAGTGTTTTGAAACTTTCATATCTGTTCTATCATCCTCTCAACCAACGTCAAAGTAGGAATGCAAATTGTAAAACTGCATAGGTTAATTCAAATTGTACACCACCTTATTTTGCTTACTCTATCAACGATATTACATTTTTCTAAGATAATAATTGTTAATGAATTACAAGTCAACATCCCAACCCACACACAAGCAACAACAAAAAACAAACACAACCAAAAAATACCCCCTGCCCTGCCTCCTCTCCCATGAGCACTGGCTTCCATTAGAAAGCGATGGAATCTATAAACCTAGCCAACTAACGTCCACTTATCTCTCTCTATTTATCTCTCTCTCATCTCTCTCTTCTCATTTCTAGTTCCCTACTCATCTTTCTCTTCTTTTCCTTTCATACGCTTATCTCAACTTGCTCACTACCTCTGCATTCTTTTTTATTCCCCTTTTCTATTCATTCTCTCCTTCCTTTGCATTTGTTTTCTTTTTTTTCTTTTTTTTTCCATTCTTAATTTGTTCTTTTCCTCCAATCTTGTGGTTTCCAACATCCATACGTTTTTATGGCTGAATTTGCATACTGATGGGAACTAAGTCTGCTCATCTGGTTCTGAACTAATTCACAACCACTGGAAAACATTTTAAAATTGAATTACTACAGAAAAAATCTTATTAGATCCACTTATTTTCTTTCATTTTGTTAGCTGTAATGAAGAATAACAACTAAATTGGATCGTAAAATATTGCACGAATGATTATCTGAAACACCATTGTATTGCTAAGAAGTGGATTCCACAAAAATTTTAATACAATATAAAAATTTGGTGCCTCCCATAGATCACACATATATTGCGAGATCCTATAGTCGTCAATATAGAGCATAAATGGTTGCTTGATCTGTCAGCCCATGATATTTGTTGCTTCAACTTCAAGTTTATTTAAGTCCACAAAACCTTCTAATTGGAGGCATAGGCATCCTACAGTTTTGAGTCTTCGAATGTTCAGTGCCTCAGTATAAATCATAGCATTTTCAATGAATTAATCATTAGAGAGGCCCCATGAGAGATGTCTGCAGTTCCCAGATCATTTCAATTCCAAGCATGACAAGAATTGAACCTTTAGCAAGCATGAAGCATGCTTAAAAACAGAGCTTGTGCACAGCATTTTGTGCACAGCATTTTCACCTTCTCAGCATCAAAAGTAGTTCTAATAGGCACTTTCCTAAAGGAATGGTGGACTGACTATTATTATATCAAAGAGTCAAAATAAGCCTATCAGACAAAAATTAATGAACAAACTGTAGTTTCTGGCCTTTTTCATCACCATTTTCACATCAAATGAAAGTGAAGAGACTTGATTTACCTGGATTCTAAGAGATACACCTTGTAGTTGTGATTTCAGAGCATAAAACTTTGTGATCTGATGTCTTGTTCGAATAAGATCTTTGGCCATTACTTTTACAGCTCCCTGTAACAAAATATTTATACAACAAGAAAAAGAAACGGCTCAGGAAACAATGAAGGTTACTGTAAGGTACACAGAAAAATCATGCCCACAGATTAATTCTCAAACAAAAGAATACAACAAAGGACCAAATAAAAAGGTAGACAGGTAGACAGGGAAGCCAGAAAAAGATCACAGCTAAAAGATTTCAAGCATTCCAAATGCAAATAACTAGATGATTTGGAGTAACAAATACTTTAAAGTAACAAAAATTTATAAAAAATTCAGGATACATTCTGAAAATAAGTAAAGCATACCCCTAGGTGCCCTCAGAATCAAAACTTGAAATATAGGTTGGTTTAGCATCATCGAATATCTCAGCTTTACCGATATTATGACAAAAGAAAGGGACATATTCTTTGTAGAATGTGTTGTGTTTATCCCTTTAACTGATGACAGAGAAAGTCAGGAGTGACTTGTGCTGCATCAGTAATGCAAGTCCAACCCTTTCATCTCTTACATAATCAAAAAGCATACCCCCCCAAATAACCATGCATGGTCAAAGAAGGCAATGAAGGGGTACTTTAAATCATCAGCTGGACAAGGAACTTGTACCGCCTTTCGAAGACCTGAGTTGACATTAAAATTATCATAACTATTGCGGGCAATCCACCTGCGCCTGCGAGTGAATGCTGGAAAACCTACAAGAGTAAGTCCTCATAGACCGGAGTTGACTCTGGCGGGAACCCTCCGCTTAAGTTAATAGACTAGTCGAACAGTAAAAAGAATGAATTTTCCATCCCTTAAACTAGCCGGTTTACCTCCCTTTTATAGATGTTGTGGTGATAACCGTTTAGTACGAGGACCCCTCCTTTTTCGATGTAGCGTGATCGTGGATGAGTAGTTAAAACCACCCACTAATCGTCGGTCCGCTTTTTCCAGGGGCAGTTTTGTAGGGTTGATCAAGAGTCGGATAAGCTGTTTGGAGAACTTCCGTCGGTCGGTCGACTGACTTGTAGCTGACCGATCGTCGGTCAGTTGGAGAACAATTATCAGCGTCCGATGGTAAGTCGGGCACAAGCTGGTGAGTCGGACGGCAGATCAATAGCCCCCAACAGTTGCCCCCATGCCCAAGTTCGATGCAGCTACTTTAATTTAACACACCGAACGTAGGGGGTTGACACGTGGCATCGTCTTGGGTTTCGTTCTGCCGCCTGCTATTAATGATCTTCGCGATGCTCGGTAAAGCCGTTATCTGACACTTCGGAGATTGCAATGGTCGCCATTATTATCGTACGGCCATGGAGCTCGAAAGATTTGACGTTCGGCCGATCCTTGGTCGATATGTGTTGATATCTGGTGAGATCTCTATGCATCTGGACCGACGGTGGGTTCTATATATACAGGACCCCCCCCGAAGGTTTTTCCTCTGTCGCTTTCAATAGTAGTAGCTTTTGGTAAACTTGCTTGTCCTCTCACCTTTTAGCTTCCAGGTTCAAATTTCGAACCTTCTCCTTGAAATCTTTTTCATTTTTTCTTTCTTTTTCATCTTGTCTAGTTGTATAGATGGCCGACCGTAGTAGTTCATCGCGGGGTCCGACAGCCGAAGGTTCTATGCTGACAGCATCAGTCGTGGAACAACTTTGGGGTCAATATCGAATTCTGGAGGATTTTCGACTGCTGGCTCCCGGCCCCGACAGTCGGGTGAACTTGCCTCCGTCGGGTTTTATAACCTTTTATTTAGAAAACCTTAGGTCGGGCCTTAGGTTTCCCGTTCTAGAGTTTCTCCGGAACATTTTTGACTATTATAGAGTATGTCCGGCCTAGTTAGCGCCGAACTCTATTCGGCTTTTAATTTTCTTTGCTTAGCTGTATCGGTTAATCTCGACAAACCCTCAACTTTCCTTGTTCAGACCTTTCTTGGCCCTCCAACCCCATCCAAAAGCCGACGGATGGTGGTACTTTGCCCTGAGGAGGGGGCTTTCTTTTATCACTGGTCTTCCATCATCTATTCACGACTGGAACACTCAGTTCTTTTTTGTTTCGCCCCCTTCTTCTTGGGGCTTTCCATCGGTGTGGGGAGAGTCAAACATCCTACCGAGCGAGAATAGTCAAGTGGATCCGGCTGATCGGGAGGACTTCCTTAAGCTGAAAGACATGAAAGTTTCCTCGCAGAAACAATTGAACACCGAAGTGGCTTTGTACGAAGCCAAACTTGGTCCGACGCCGTCCATAGGTATATGTAGTGTCTATAGTTTTGCTTTTTCTTTCAATCAGTCGGTTTCAGGTATTAACCTAATCTGATTATTCGATTTTGCAAGGATGCATCTTTCGGTGGAACTTTCTGAAGATGAAGTCCGTCAGTTTGCTACTCGAAAGAGGGTGGCATCCGACGCCGGTTCGTCGCGCAGGCCGAAGAAGAGTCGGATAGCCGGTCCTCCGATCGCTTGTAGTTCTGATGATGTTCCACCGGTGGCACCCTCCGAAGCAGTCAGCACTCCTGTTGTCGCCCTTCGTACTTCGGTGGCTGCCACATCTGCCGAAGCCCCTTTGACCGCATGGCACCCTCCGAAGCAGTCAGCACTCCTATTGTCGCCCTTCGTACTCCGATGGCTACCACATCTGCCGAAGCCCCTCCGATCATCACGCGGTCGGAGGAAGATGTCATCATTGTTGATGCTCCGACTATGGCTCCAATGTCGGCAGCTCAACCAGCTCTTCCCATCCCCACTCCACGATTAACTCCAGCTCGTTGGGGGCGTTCGCCATCTCCATTGTCACCCGAACGGATGTCGGTGCCTTCTGCACAGTCATCTGTTCGAGGAAAGGGGAAGGCGCCAATTTCTACTGCTCCGAGTGGGAGTGACAGTTCCAGCCGCGGATATACGGATCATGAATGGATTGACATTCGGGTCCCCAAAGGTGGGTCGGCTTTTTCTGACCCTTGGCTGGCGAGGAGTTTGGTCTACACCATTCTTCTCCCGAACAATCGGGAGTCAAGGAGCCGGGCTTTGGCTGATTTGTTCGGATCATTCTATCCGACTTTTATCAGGGTAAGTTGGTAACTTGCCTCCTCTCTCTCTCTTTCTTTCTTTCTTTTTTTGACTTAACTTGCTCTTCTTGAACAGTGGGCTCACAACATGGCCGAACTTTAGTCGGCTTGTCGTAAAATGACCGATCTTCGGCGTGCATGCTCCAACTCAGTGTCAGCCGCAAACGCTGAACGTGATTCGGTGGTTTGTCGGTTGGAGGAGCAGAAAAGGGATGCAGCTGTCCGGGAGAGGAATTTGTCCAATGAAGTCTCCCGCCTCTGAGTCGAACTTGGGTCGGCAAGATCCGAATTTGAGTCGGTTCAATCCGACCTAAAGTCGGCTCAGGTGGAGATGAAGGCTCAAAAGAGCCGCGCCAAGAAAAAGAAGCACGCGGTGGAAAAGTTGGAAAAGGACCGCGATAATTAGGCCAAGGAGGCGGAGGATTGTCATCGGCAATGACAGTCTGCCGAGGGGGAAGCATCTTCGACCAAGGCGGAGATCCAAGTTCTACGACAGGATCTCGATCGGGCAAAGAAGCTGGGCATTGAGGAATTTAAAGCCTCAACCGACTTGAAGACCCTGATCCTACAAGGAAGCGAAGCTTCCTACTGGATCGAATTCGACGACGGTCGAGATGCTATCCAACAGCTCTTTTCTGACCTTGACATCAGCAGCATCGTCATCCTTGGTGCTGAAGAAGAGGAAGAGGGAGGAGGCGACGAATCCCCGAGGGCCCGACGGAAGGTGGCGCTCCCGCCCTAACTTTTGTTCCAACTGAGTCAGCTATTCCCATAGCTCCCGATCAGTCTGTTGCCGAAGTTCCACTGGAGGAGCAAAAAGCTACTCCGACAGAAGTCGTTGCTCCGACGGATGCCGCACCGACGACCAAACCTTAAGCCATTTCCGATCAACCTTCGGAGCAGCCGGTCATCGAGTAGATTTTTGTACTTTTATCTTTCATTGAAACTTGTAGTTCAAATTTTGTAAGAACTAAAAGTCCATTTTGTAATCTCCTTTTTATAGTAATGAAAAGAGATTTTTACATTTGCCTTGTATCATGTGAATTTGTCATTCATTGTAACTGCAAATACTTCAGTTGTTTGGTTGTTGATCGTTCGTCTATCAGTTTTATTTAATCAATTATTATCTAACTTTTGGTCTGACTTAGAGTCAGATCTTTCGCTAGCGCTTAGTCATTTGTCGAAAAACTTATAGGTTGGGGCAAGCCAACCTTGAGTCGATTTCTAACCGGCTATTGGTCGGTTTTTTACCAACTTATAATTAATCGGGTCATTTAAAGTGCTTGATGATCGGGTGTAAGCCGACCATAGATCGGTTTCTAACCAACTTTTGATCGATTTTCTTTTTTTTTTACATCCAACACTTGATCGATTTTCAGAAATGTATGGCGATCGGGTGTAAGCCAACCGTCCTTCAATTTGGTCATGGCCAAATCAACAAGGATTATGTTCTTTACTAGTCGGGACAAACCAACTAGTTCACAATCAGTAGATTGATGCTTTTTTTTCTTTCGTCATTTCGTAAGAAAGTTATGTATCAGTATCGTCGGTTGGTCTATCAGTCGGCTATTTGAGTCATAGAAGGCAGTCCTTTTCCCCGTCGATCGTTTGTTACGTCATAGAGAACCGACCCATTTTTGTCCAACTGCACCATTCGTTGAAGATGTATCGATCGGTTGTCTTTGTCGAAAGAAATATCGACTGAATGATTATTGTCCGCCAGTTGGTTGCTGAATCATACCGACCATGGTATGCCGACCGTCGGTCAATTATAATGTTTATCCGACAGTTGATCGGTTGATTGGTTTATCTGACTGACTGACGCATCGATCAGCCGATAGTTGTTCGTAGAAAAATACTTTGGTCTTCTTTGAATTGTGACCATTTTATTCCTTAAGTCTATCAAAAGTACATGGAGCTGATTTTATTGATAGTACACTTTTAGATTGTCAGCATTCCAAGTTCGAGGAATTTCTATTGCGTCAAGTATTTCGAGTCGATATGCTTCGGGCCGAAGGATTTCCGTCATCCGATAGGGTCCTTCCCAGTTCGGGAAGAGCTTTTCTTGGTCCAACAGTTTGGATACTTCGGCCTTCCACAAGACTAAATCCCTCGGACGGATTTCCTTCGATTGACCCTTCTATTATAGTATCTTGCAACTCGTTGTCGATATGCGGCCATCCTAAGTTAGGCTTGTTACTGAACTTCAGATAACAGATCCAAGTCTGCCCTTCGGCGATCCGAATTACTCAACTCGTCATAGTTTTTCACTCTCATTGATGGTAGCCCAACTTCAATGGATACCACTACTTCTGTTTCGTAAGCGAGGTTGAAGAGAGATTCGCCTGTTGGAACTCGGAGAGTCGTTCGGTAGGCCTACAATACTGAAGGTGTTGCTCCTGGATCTCTCGGCTTGAGGTCAGCCAACGAGGATGGAGGAGCTCGACCACCGAGGAATATGAGGCTGAGGATGAACTTTGCTGGAGCTTCGCCCGTTCACCTGCAATAAAATTTCCACTGGAGTGTTCTCCGGTGAAGACCCTCTGACGCTCAAGTTAGGAGATTGGAGAACAATGAGAAGAGCGTCGAATTGAATGTCATATCTAGAGGATCCCGGAGCCCCTTTATTTATAGGGAAGGAATTGGAGTCGTATCCATTTCGGACTCTAACAGCTTTCCGAGTTTGTCGCCCCGGATTGATTCGGAAGATTTTTTTCCGTCTTGAGAGATGGGATTGCGAAAGATTCTTCCTTTATTCGAGTTTTCCGATTCGGAGAGAATACAGTTTCAACAAGAACGGTTGTAGGTCGGCCATTGACGGGCTATGATAGGTCATCCTATTCATATAGCTCGACGACCAATCTGGATCCGACGAGGACGAGGTATAAAGGCCTACATCATTTTGCTAGGAAGCGATCTTCAGTAGGTCGGCCGGAATTGTAAGTCGGCCTAAGCCGACCTATAGCTAACCACAGGCGAAGTGTCACGTCGTTCCGCCCAAACGATCTGTTAGGATAGGTCGACGGCCGACCTTAAACGGGCCGAGGCCGCATCAGCCCCATTCCACAATAGTTTGCCCTCCACTTACGAGACCGATCTACCTCTGAGCAGCCGATGTAAGTACCCTGTCGAAGCCGAGGCCGATCTTCAAATCGTGTCCGCATTGCAGCGTTGGTGATCGATAGCATGATAAGATTAGGAGAAGTCTAACGGCCATGAAATCTAACCGTCCGTTGCTTTGATCCGGATCTGTCTGTCCTGACTAATTGGTATCTGACACCTGGCAAAGATCTAGAAGGATAGATGAAACAAGAGTAGATCGGAGCTAATCATGCCTCTTATAAATAGGGTCAGCGTTACTCTTTTTGACTGCTACTATTGCTTAAAGAATGAACTCTGGTACTTTGCCCGAGGAATAGCTCGGACTCAGTCGAGCTACCGTCGACCCCGCCTTAACTCCCCTCGTTGCTCGGCCTCCTCGCCCCTTAGGTCAGTCTTCTCCGCACTCATGAGTCAATCTAATTTGTCCCAATCTTTTTGGAGCTCGGATAGCCCTTCTGGTGAGGATCGCGGTTCCCGGATAATAGGTTCTTCGGGCAAATCCGAAGAACATGAGGTTTCGGATTATGGTTCTTTTAGAATAAATTCCGTCCTCTCCTCGGAGGACCTGAAAGTCATCAAGATGAAATATCATGTCCCCGACGATTTTAAGCTAGAGGTCGCCAGTTCCGGAGAGCGTATAGCTCTTCCTCAGCCTGGACGAGTCGGTGTTTACGAGGAATTACTAAAGGCTGGCCTCGGATTGCCTTTTCATTTTCTAATCGTCGAGTTTCTGAACTTGTATAGAATTATCTTTTGTTGTTTGGCGCCAAACTCCTAGCGACCGATTTTAGGCTTCTTCACCCACTGCCTCCTCCTTAGGGTTAAGCCTACCTCCCGTCTTTTTCGAGCTTGCTTCACTTTAAAGGAGCATCCGACGGAGGTCGGATGGTGGTACGCCTCTCCTCAGAGAGGATGCTGCCTTTTCCGAGGTGCTCCTTCCTCGGTGCATAATTGGAAGGAGCGCTTCTTTTTTATTTCGACCGAGCAACCATGGAATTTCAGCACATCATGAGGGCGACCGTCAGACCTCCAACGCTGTCCGACGCCGAGGAGGCCTTGAGTCAGATCTTTAGTCTCGCTCCTCCCCCGCTGTCCAGGTTCCTTACCGAGGAGAACTTATTTAAGGTCGGACTGATTCCAACTGATCCGAGAAGTAAGTGTTCTTATGCGATTTTGTTTGGATCGTCTTTTCTTTTCTCGTCATTATCATTGACCGAGTCTTATGTTTTCTGTCCAACGATGAATCCGTCCGACCTCGAAACTCTTCGATGGATGGCAAAGAAGAGAAAGACAAACGCGGCCATGGCCTCCAAATGCGCTCGAACAAAAGTTGTCCTGGCGCAGCCCGCGGTAGGAGGTTCTTCGAAAGCGACAAACGCCCCGAGGAAGGAGAAGTCGGCATTGGCGAAGGTTGTGACGCCGATTCGGTTTGCTGCTCCAGCGGAGTCTGTCCCTCGACCTTCTGCATCTTCTTCCAAAAGAAGCTCGGGTGGGCCGAAGATCTCCATCCAGATGTCCGGCCGCGGATCCGATGTTCCTCGGTGGAAGTTTCCTCGGATACCGAGGATAAAAGGGCGTCAGCGACTACCGTGTCATCCGTTCCTTGCTGAAGTCGGTCATCTTACTGGCCGATGTCCAAACCTTTGAGGAGGCCGGGGGTGCCTTTCGTATCCAGGACTCCTACGATTCTCTCCTTCGAGTACGTGTCGACTTTTTTACCGACCTTCGTTTTAGGTCTTCCATTCATTCCTCGGCTCAGCTTCTTTTCTTTTTCTTTTCTCTTCATTTTTTTTAGCTCGTCCATCATGTGGACCATTTTGCCGAAGTAATCAGAGAGGTTCGGCACCTCTTTAAAGAAGCTGAGGAGAAAGCCGCCTAATCCAACCGAAGGGTGGATGATGCTCAGTTATCTCGGCTGAAGGCCGATGATGAGACCAGGTCCCTCAGGGAGAGGGTGAAGCAGCTGAAATTCGAGCTGGCTAAGATTGAAGCTCGGATGCTAGGGGAGAGGGAGGCCGGGAAGGCACGGACGGAGGCCGCCAGGATAGAAGCAGTCGAGGCCTTCCGCGCCTCGAAAGAATTCCGCAACATCAAGACGGATTTTGCATCGATCTCCTACCTGCAAGGGGGTATAGACCTGAAAGAGAAGGTCCGGAGGATCTTCTCCGATCTGGACTTGGACCTCTTGGAGTCGGACGATGAGGAGGCCGAGGAAGTTGTGGGTCGAAAAATTCAAAGGGAAGATATCTTCTACCCCATGCGTGACGACCCGCCGCCGAGGATGTAGCGTCGGTACCATCTCCAGCCGTCATCATCCTGCCGAACCAAGCGAAAGTCGGCGAATCTAGAGCTCTGGACGAAGCTTAATGTACCATTTTGATCGGGCATATCCGATCTTTTTTTTGGATCGGCCTTTTTTGTTTGCCCCCGATTTTTACCGAGGTATCTTTGTAGGGCCGACCATCACTTGTAAATACTCAACTTTAATACAAAGTCTTCTTTTGCTAAGTTATTGAGTTCGTATGTTCTTCGTCAAATTTTTCTTTTTCGAGACGTAGATCAGCATAGATCTTAGGCGGTGTGACTGAGAAGTTGTGACGAACGATTCATGCCAGCGTGCTACGATCCTCGGCCACAGTCGAGGAGCACGTTTTGATGAATTTCGTGGGACATGCCCCGGTCCTCGACCGTGGTCGAGGAGCACGCATTGGTGAAATGTGATGGAAATGCATCCTGCTCCTCGATCGTGGCCGAGAAGCGCGCGTTAGCGAGATCCAATGGAGACGCGTTCCGTTCTTTGGCCGTTCCTCAGCCATAGCCGAGGAGCACGCATTGATGAAATTCGATGGAGACGCATTCCATTCCTCATCCATGGCCAAGGAGCATGCGTTGGCGAAATCCGATGGAGACGCATTCCGTTCCTCAACCGTGGCCGAGGAGTGCGCGTTGGCAAAATCCGATGAAAATGCGTTCCGCTCCTCGATCGTGGCCGACGAGCGCGCATTGGCGAGATCCGATGGAGACGTGTTCCGCTCCTCGAGCGCACGTTGGCGAGATTCAATGGAGACGCGTTCCGCTCCTCGGCCGTGGCCGAGGAGCACGCATTGGTGAAAATAAAACCTACGAGAATTTATTATTCATTATCAAAGAAAAATTTAAGATGAAAATTATATTCTAAGGATAATATCTCCGAAGATTGTTGGCGTTCCAGATCCTTGGGATCGGAGTTCCATCCAGTCGACAGAGAGTAAGTTCCAGGCCGAACTACTTCAATCACGCGATAAGGACCTTCCCAGTTCGGCGATAATTTTGACCGTTCGAATGGACGAAAAATCTTAGCTCGATAAAAAACTAATTGTTCCATCAGAAAAAATTTGCTCTTTACTCGAGAATTGTAGTACCGGACAACTTTATGTTGATAACCGGCCATTCAAACTCAAGCTCGTTCTCGGATTTCTTCCAGAAGATCCAAATTCACTCTCATTCCGAAGGAATTGCTATCTTCATCGAACTCTTCCATTCGGAGCATGGGTAACCCAATCTCTAAGGGTATCACAACTTCCGTATCGAAGGCCAACATGAAAGGTATCTCTCCAGTTGGGACACATTGCATCGTGCAATACGCTCAAAGGACGTTATACAACTCTTCGACCTATGACCCTTTTGCCTAGCTTATGCGAGCTTTCAACCCCTGCAATAATGTCTTGTTTGTCACCTCGACCTCACCATTAGTTTGTGAATGATCTACTGACATCAATCTGTGAGAAATTCCATAGTCGTTACAGAATCCTGTAAACCTCGGGTTATTGAATTGTCGTCCATTATCGGTTATGATGGCGCGGGGTAAACCATATCGACATATGATAGATTTTCAGACAATTCCGAATTCTGGCTTCGGTAATCATAGCTACTGCCTCTGCTTCCACCCATTTAGTAAAATAGTCAATCGCGACAATCAGGAACTTCTTCTATGCCACGACGACGAAAAATGGTCCGAAGATATCCATTCCCCATTGAGCAAAGGGCCCAGGGGTCGTGATCGGGGCCAATGAGATCGATGGTCGGCACTGAATGTCTAAGGTTTTTTGGCATTGGTCACACTTGCTTACTAGATCGACCGCATCTCTTTGTATGGTTGGCCAAAAATATCCCTGCCGTAATATTTTATGGGATAGAGCCTTGCCCCCCATGTGATTACCACAGATTCCTTCGTGAACTTCCCGTAGGACATAGTTGGCTTTCGAAGGACGGAGGCATCTGAGCAGAGGTAGGGTGAAAGACCTCTTATACAACTTTTCTTCATAGACGATGTATTGTGGAGCGAGGCGTCTCAACCTTTTTGCCTCATCTCGATCCGCAGACAAAATTCTGTCTTGCAAGTAATGGAGGATAGGATCTATCCAGCTCGGTTCTGGATCAGCTTGCATTACCGGGGCCTCCTTAATACTCGGCTTCTCCGAGACTTCCATATATGAGCTTCTTTTTAGGTCAGCCGCCCCATGGGTTGCTAGCTTAGAAAGAAGATCAGCTCGCACATTTTCCGCCCTTGGTATCTGCTGAACATCCATTGCTAAAAAGCTAGAAGCTAAGTCCTTGACCTTCTGTAGATACTTAACCATATTTGGCTCTCGAGCTTCATATTCTTCCTGAACCTGATCAATCATCAACTGCGAATCACTATAGACTCTGAGATGTCGAACTCCCATTTCTTTTGCTATTCTAAGTCCTGCTACCAATGCCTCGTACTCGGCTTCATTGTTGGAAGCCAAAAAGTCGAAGCGCAGGGCATATTCCGCTACTACTCCCTCCGGGCTGGTTAGGATCAACCCGGCTCCAGAGCCCGCAGAATTCGAAGATCCATCAACATGTAGGGCCTAACATTCATCGGTTGAAGGGGCTTCAATGTGACTAGATTCCTCATCCAGAATTGTACATTTCAGGATGAAGTCCGCCAATGCCTGAGCTTTAATGGATAGTCTCGATAAATATTTGATATCGAATTCATCTAGCTCGATAGCCCATTTAGCCAATCGCCCCGAGATATCTGGTTGGTACAATACCGATCTAATGGGTTGGTCTGTAAGGACTGCGATGGTGTGTGCTTGAAAATATGGGCGTAACTTTTTCGTAGATATTAAGAGAGCATGGACGATTTTTTCCAGTCTCATATATATGGTCTTAGCATCGTGAAGTACCCGGCTCACGTAATAGATCGGCTTCTGCACCTTGGCTTCCTGTCGGACCAAAACAAAGCTAATTGCCGAAGAAGAAACAGCTAAATACAAGTATAATACCTCCTCGGGCTCTAGCTTGCTTAAAAGAGGGGGGGAGCCGAGGTATTTCTTTAACTCATCGAAGGCTGTCTGGCATTCATCTGTCCATTGAAAGTCCTTCGATTGCTTAAGAGCTTTAAAGAATGGAAGGCTCTTTTCCTCCAATCTTGATAGGAATCTATTTAAGACTGTGATCCTTCCTGTGAGTCGCTGCACTTCTTTGATCGTCTTTGGGAGCTTCATCTCTTAGAGAGCTTGAATCTTCTCCGGATTGGCCTCAATCCCACGTTGTGACACCATGAACCCATGAAATTTTTTAGAAGTGACACCAAAGGCGCATTTGTCCAGGTTGAGTTTCATTCGAAAGCGCCGCAGTATAAAGAACGCTTCTTCTAGGTCGGTGATATGATATTCGGCAGCCTTACTTTTGACGAATATGTCTTCCACATACACTTCCATATTTCTCCCAATTTGCTCCTTGAAAAGCTGGTTCACAAGTCTTTGATAGATCGCTCCAGCATTTTTCAAGCCAAATGGCATGACCCTGTAACAAAAAATACCTTGGTCGGTTATGAAGGAAGTTTTTTCTTCGTCTTCGGGCGCCATTTGGATCTGGTTGTATCCCTAGAAAGCATCCATGCATGATAGGAACTGATGTCCCAAGGTCGCATCCACCAGTTGGTCTATACGCGGCAGAGGATAGCTATCCTTCAGGCATGCTCCGTTGAGATCCACATAATCAACACACATGCACCATTTTCCACTGGCCTTTTTGACGAGAACGACGTTAGCCAACCACTCCGGATAATAAACTTCTCGGACGAAACTGGCCTTCAAGAGCTTATCAACTTCTTTTTGTATCGTCCTCTGGCGTTCAGAGGCAAAGCTCCATTTTTTCTGCCTGATCGGACGACGATTCAGATCCACATTGAGTCGGTGTATCATGATCTGCGGATCGATGCCGGGCATATTCGAAGCTGACCAAGCAAACACGTCGGCATTGTCTCGTAGAAATGTGACGAGGTGCTGTCGATCCTCTTCACATAAGCTTGAGCCGACCTTCACAACCTTATTCGGATTGTCTTTGATCGATACAGAGATCAGTTCTTCTGTCGGAGAGCTTCTTTGTTTAGTTTGTTCATCCCGGACGTCTAACTCATTCATGGGTTGCTCTTCAGCCACCACTCCATGCAAAGTAGCCATGTAACATAACCTTGCGACCGACTGGTTTCCCCTGAGCTCGTCGATTCCACGTGGAGTTGTGAATTTGACCTTCAAGTGATAGGTCGACACTATGGCCTGGAGGGTATTTAGGCCTGGTCGACCTAAGATGACATTATAGGCGGAGGGGCTATTCACGACGAAATAAGTTATGTCGACAACCGCTTGCCTCGGAGCTCGTCCAGCTTTTGTCGTTAGTGAGATAATCCCTTCCACTAGAACCGTAGCGCCAGAAAATCTGACTAGAGGTATATTCCTCTTCACCAATAGTTCAGAGTTCAAGTTCATCCGAACAAAGGCATCGTAAAATAGAACATCCACCGAACTTCCATTATCAACAAGAATCCGATGTACATCATAATTAGCAATATTCAGAGAAACGACTACAAGATCGTCATATGGCTGACTTATCTCTTCCAGATCTTTATCGGTGAAAGTAATTTCATTGCCTGCTTTCCTCTTCCTCGATCCTCCTGGTCGGTCCCAATCTGAAGTGCTTCCACCAAGGTTTTCTCCAGTAATTACTTTGATCTCTCCCGCAACCAGCTGTTCTTCGCGCGGTTCATCTGGCCGAGATTGGTCACGACCCAAATTCGCCGGGATTCGCTGTTCATCCACATAGTGCCGAAGTCGTCCCTGCTTGATTAGTACCTCTATTTCCTCTTTGAGCTGCCAGCACTCCTCGGTATCA
This sequence comes from Cocos nucifera, assembly GCA_006176705.1. Lineage (NCBI taxonomy): Eukaryota > Viridiplantae > Streptophyta > Magnoliopsida > Arecales > Arecaceae > Cocos > Cocos nucifera. Next base: position 352,548 of record QRFJ01000019.1, read on the forward strand.
TGCCCATGGTCACGATGATATCAGCAATACTTCCTCGAGTTTCTTACTCGAGCAGGGATTATCATTTTTCTGGGTTGAGGTATATCTTTTCGTCGCTCGATCTCCATCAGAATCTGAGCCCGGAGTGTGTTGAAAGGGGTGTGGTAATTGAATCTCCGAGGTGGAGTTCTAGATCGGCCTTGCAGCTTTGGAGATGTTAGTCGGCTACTCCGAGGTGGGGTGCGCGATTGATGAAACCGTGGCTCCTTCCGACGATGCTGCACCCGTCTATGGTCTTTTTTCTTCTCCTGCTTTTAGGACGGACCCGACCTACCACCTCGGCTACTTCCTTATTGGTCCCAAGCCTTTTCGGCCTAGGCATACTTCTCCGCTCGTTCTAGCATCTCGGTGAAGTCCTTCGAATAATCCAAGTTGAGGGAGAACAAAAGATCATTATGGAGGAGCCGGTCTTGAACGCCGTCATAGCCACCGACGGGTCTAAATTTCGGACCTCCAAGGTGGCTGCATTGAAGTGATTGATATACTCTCGAAGGAGCTCATTCTCCCGTTGCTTAATGCTTACGAGGAAGTCAGAGTTACAACGTTGCCGACGACTGCTTACGAAATGGGCAACGAACAGACGGCTCAACTGGTAGAAGGAATCTATAGAGCCGGATTTCAGGTTCGAGTACCAATATCGAGCCGTCTTTCTCAAAGTTGAAGGAAAAGCTCGACATAGTATTGCGTCGGTTGCCCCTTGCAGATGCATAAAAGTTCGAAGCTGTCCAGATGGTCTATGGGATCGGCCGCTCCATCGTAAAGGTCCATCTGAGGGATCTTGAACCGACGTGGTAAGGATTCATCCATAATCTTCTGAGTGAACGAGGGATCGACATTGAACCCCAAATCCTCTCCTTATTGCCTCGGCTCCCGCAACGCATCCAACTGCCGTTGCATCTCTTTGAGCTTTTTCTCCATGTCGTCCTCACGAGTGACTCGGTGCTGAGTCTCATGGCCCGGGATTGAGCCTCTTTTGAAAATTGGTGTGGGCGAGCGTTCAGATCTTCGATGGGAAGGACCGATAGGTCGGCTGTGACGACTGGCCTCCACTCTTAGGCTTCGAGGGCGTCGTTCCTCTAACCCTATCCAGACCAGACCTAAATTTTCTTCGATTGGACGGCACTCGTCGGCCTGTTGTATTCCTCTTACGGCGGCTGATAGTGCTTGTACCTGATGAAGCAGCGCGTCATACTGTTCCTATGAGACCGCCGACGCCGTTGATGGGTTTTCCTGGATTGGTGGTGGAGAAGTGATAACCTGCTGAACATTGTAGGTCCTTCGACTACTAGAACGCTGGGATGCATTTGAGGTTCTCCTTCAGATTCTCATGATATCCGGTGACGTGCTTTCTTCCCTTAAAATTAGGCCTCGAAATCAGTCGAGGCCCTTCCTCTAGCGACAACTGTTGCTCCTGAATCTCCCGACTTGAGGTCGGCCGACGAGGATGGAGAAGCTCGACCACCGAGGAATATGAGGCCGAGGATGAACTTTGCTGGAGCTTCGCTCGTTCACCTGCAATAAAGTCCCCACCGGAGTGTTCTCCGGTAAAGACCCTCCGACGCTCAAGTTAGAAGATTGGAGAACAATGAGAGAAAGCATCGAATTGAATGGCTTACCTGGAGGATCCCGGAGCCCCTTTATTTATAGGAGAGGAATTGAAGTCGTATCCGTTTCGAACTCTAACGGCTTTCCGAATTTATCGCCCTCAATCGATTCGGAAGATTTCTTTCCTTCTTGGGAGATGGGATTACGAAAGATTCTCCCTTTATTCAAGTTTCCCGATTTGGAGAGGATGCAGTTTCAGCAAGAACGGTTGTAGGTCGGCCATTGACGGACTATGATAGGTCATCTTGTTCATGTAGCTCGGCGACCAATCTAGACCCAACGAGGACGAGGTATAACGGCCTACATCATTTTGCTAGGAAGCGATCTTCAGTAGGTCGACCGGAATTGTAGGTCAGCTTAGGCCGACCTATAGCTAACCGCGGGCGAAGTATCGCATCGTTCCGCCTAGATGATCCATTGGGGTAGGTCAACGATCGACCCTAAACGGACCGAGGCCGCATCAGCCCCATTCCACAACAGTCGGGATTCACCGTTCATCCACATAGTGCCAAAGTCGTCCCTGCCTTATTAGTGCCTCTATTTCCTCTTTGAGCTGCCAGCACTCCTCGATATCATGCCCGTAGTCACGATGATATCGGCAATACTTCCTCGGATTTCTTACTCGAGCAGGAGTTATCATTTTCCTGGGTTGAGGTATATCTTCTCGTCGCTCGATTTTCATCAAAATCTAAGCCCGGGGTGTGTTGAGAGGGGTGTGGTAATTGAATCTCCGAGGTGGAGTTCTAGATCGGCCTTGCGGCTTTGGAGATGTTGGTCGGCTACTCCGAGGTGGGGTGCGCGATTGATGAAACCGTGGCTCCTCCCGACGGTGCTGCACCCGTCTATGGTCTTTTTCTTCTCCTGCTTTTGGGGCAGATCCGACCTACCATCTCGGCTACTTCCTTGCTGGTCCCAAGCCTCTTCAGCCTGGGCATACTTCTCCGCTCGTTCTAGCATCTCGGCAAAGCCCTTCAGATAGTCCAAGTTGAGGGAGAACAAAAGATCATTTTGGAGGAGACCGGCCTTGAACGCCGTCGTGGCCACCGACGGGTCTAAATTTCGGATCTCCAAGGTGGCTGCATTGAAGCAATTGATATACTCTCGAAAGGGCTCATTCTCCCATTGCTTGATGCTCACGAGGAAGTCAGAGTTACGACGTTGCCGACGACTGCTTACGAAGTGGGCAACGAACAGACAGCTCAACTGGTAGAAGAAATCTATAGAACCGAGTTTCAGGTTCGAATACCAATGTCAAGCCGTCTTTCTCAAAGTTGAAGAAAAAGCTCGACATAGTATTGCGTCGGTTGCCCTTTGCATATGCATAAGAGTTCAGAAGCTGTCCAGATGGTCTACGGGATCGACCGCTCCATCGTAAAGGTCCGTCTAAGGGATCTTGAACTCACGTGGCAAGGGTTCATCCATAATCTTCTGAGTGAACGAGGGATCGACATTGAACCCCAAATCCTCCCCATGTTGCCTCGGCTCCCGCAACGCATCCAGCTGCCGTTGCATCTCTTTGAGCTTTTTCTCCATGTCGTCCTCACGAGTGGCTCGATGCTGAGGAGTCTCATGGTCCGAGATAGAGCCTTTTCTGAAAATTGGTGTGGGCGAGCGTTCAGATCTTCGACGGGAAGGACTGGTAGGTCGACTGTGACGACTGGCCTCCGCCCTTAGGCTTCGGGAGCGTCGTTCCTCCGACCCTATCTAGACCAGACCTGAATTTTCTTCGACTAGACGGCACTCGTCGGCCTATTGTATTCCTCTTACGGCGGCTGATAGTGCTTGCACCTGATGAAGCAGCGCGTCATACTGTTCCTGTGAGACCGCCGACGTCATTGATGGATTTTCCTGGATTGGTGGTAGAGAAGTGATAACCTGCTGAGTATTGTAGGTCCTTCGACTACTAGAAGGCTGAGACGCATTTGAGGTTCTCCTTCGGATTCTCATGATATCCGGTGACGTGCTTTCTTCCCTCAAAATTAGACCTCGAAATCAGTCGAGGTCCTTCCTCTAACGACAACTGTTGCTCCTGGATCTCCCAGCTTGAGGTCGGCCGACGAGGATGGAGAAGCTCGACCACCGAGGAATATGAGGCCGAGGATGAATTTTGCTGGAGCTTCGCCTGTTCACCTGCAATAAAGTCTCCATCGGAGTGTTCTCCGGTAAAGACCCTCCGACGCTCAAGTTAGAAGATTGGAGAATAACGAGGAGAGAAAGCATCGAATTGAATGGCCTACCTGGAGGATCCCGAAGCCCCTTTATTTATAGGAGAGGAATTGAAGTCGTATCCATTTCGAACTCTAACGGCTTTCCGAGTTTGTCGTCCTAAATTGATTCAAAAGATTTCTTTCCTTCTTGGAAGATGGGATTGCGAAAGATTCTCCCTTTATTCGAGTTTTCCGATTTAGAGAGGATGCAGTTTCAGCAAGAACGATTGTAGGTCGGCCATTGACGGGCTATGATAGGTCATCCTGTTCATGTAGCTCGGCAACCAATCTAGACCCAACGAGGACGAGTTATAAAGGCCTACATTTTGCTAGGAAGCGATCTTCAGTAGGTCGACTGGAATTGTAGATCAACTTAGGCCGACCTATAGCTAACCGCGGGCAAAGTATCACATCGTTCCGCCCAAATGATCCATTAGGGTAGGTCGGCGGCCGACCCTAAACGGGCCGAGGCCGCATCAACCCCATTTCACAACAGAAGGTAATTCTTCCATCCAGAGATCTTTGGCCTCGTTGAGTCGAATTTTCAAACCGTGGAGGATTGCCCGCTTCGTGATCTCTGCTTCTCCGTTCAACTATGGATGACCGACAGATGTTAATTTGTGCGCGATGTGGTATGTTGCGCAGAAGTCTTTGAAATTCTGGTTGTCGAATTGTCAGCCATTGTCAGTAATAATGGTATGCGGAAGTCCGAATCTGTAGATGATAGATTTTCGAACAAAATCTTCCATCTTATTTTCTGTATTCTGTGCCAAAGGTTCGGCCTCCCATTTTGTAAAATAATCGAGACGATGACCAAAAATTTTCTATCTAGATGCCGGAGGGAATGGGCCAAGTATGTCAATCCCCCACCGTGCAAATGGCCATGGAGCTGTGATCAATGTCAGTTGCGTCACCGATTGACGTTGGATGTTGGCATATCTTTGGCACGGTTCACATCTTCGGACGAACTCGATCGCATCCTTCTGCATTGTTGGCCAATAGCATCCTTGTCGAAGAACCTTGTAAGCAAAGAACTTGCCCTCCAAATGATTCCCACAGATTCTCTCGTGGACTTCCCGAAGCGTGTAGTCAGCATCGGTAGGTCCTAGGCATTTTAATAGCGGAAGGAAGAAAGACCGTTTGTAGAGTCGTCCATCCATTATCACATATTGTGAGGCTGCCCATCTTAAGCGTTTTGCTTCCGATGGTTCATCGAGTAGGGCTCCTTCAGTCAATCAGATCCATCCAACTCGGCTCGTCGTTGATCTACAACACTTCTTCCGCCTTTTCAATACTTGGCATATCGAGATACTCGATGTAGCTCCAGCCAAGTTCGTTAGGGGCAGTGACAACGAGTCGGGAGAGTGCGTCGACCCGAGCATTCTCTCCTCTAGGGATATGCGAAATGTCGAAATATTTGAAGATAGAGGTTTGGTTCTTCACTTTCTCCAAATACTTTTGCATTGTCGGACACGAGCTTCGAAGTCGCCTTTGACTTATCCCGCGATGAGTTAAGAGTCGGTGAAAGTCTTTAGCTCATCGACTCCGAGCTCCTTGGCGATTCTCAAGCCAACAAGAAGTGCTTCATATTCGACTTGATTGTTTGAAGCTTTAAAGTTGAATCGAAGGGCGTACTCGGTGACTTTTCCATCGGCATTGGTCAGGATGAGTCCTGCGCCGCTTCCAAGGGCATTTGAGGCCCCATCGACATGTAACACCCAAGCCGAACTACGGTCGGTTTCGTGGGCGTTTTCTGTCGGTTCGCAAATTGTTTCTTGGTCGAAGTTATCGTCCGAGATAATGCATTCGACAATGAAATCGGCCAGAACTTGGGCCTTCATTGATGGGCGAGGGCGACAGTGGATGTCGAATTCACTAAGCTTTATCACCCATTTCGCCATTTGGCCTGAGGTATCTGGTCGATAGAGGATCATCCTCAGGGGTTGGTCGGTGAGAACAAAAATTGTATGGGCTTGGAAGTAGGGCTAAAGCTGTTGTGTCGAAGTGACCAGGGCATAGATCATCTTCTCGACTTTTGAATATTGGATTTCGGTATTATGAAGCACTTTACTTGCATAGTAAATAAGATGTTGTACCCATTTTTCATCCTCTCTAACGAAAACTGAACTAACAATTCGTCGGATGTGGCCAGGTATAAATATAAAGGTTCTCCTTTCCCCGATTTTACGAGCAGTGGGGGAGCCATCATGTATCTTTTTAGCTCTTCGAAGGATTGTCGACATTCATCCGTCCATTAAAAATTCTTAGTCTACCGTAGAGTCTTGAAAAATGGAAGACATCTCTTGACAGATTTGAAGATGAACCGACTGAGCGCGGCGATTCCTCCATTGAGCTATTACATCTCCTTCGAAGTCAAATGTTTCATATCGATGATTGCTTTTATCTTCTCGGGATTTACTTCGATTCCCCGGTGTGAAACAAGAAAACCGACGAATTTTCCGACTGTCACTCCGAAGGCACATTTGGTCGGATTTAGTTTCATCTGGTGTCGTCGGAGTGTATTGAAAGTTTCTTCTAAGTCTCGGACATGGTCCTAGCTTTAAGCACTTTTTACTTGCATATCGTCGACGTATACTTCAATGTTCCACCCAATCTGTGGCTTAAAGATTTTATTTACCAATCATTGGTAGGTCGCTCCCGCATTTTTGAGTCCGAACAACATGATCTTGTAGCAATAAATTTCTTTGTCGATAACGAAGGCAGTATGTTCTTCGTCTTCAGGTGTCATTTGAATATGGTTGTAGCCCACGAAAGCGTCCATGAAACTCAGGAGTTGATGTTCCGATGTCGCATCAACCAATTGATCGATCTTCGGAAGAGAAAAACTGTCATTCGGACATGCTTCATTCAGGTTGGTATAGTCGATACAGATGCGCCATTTTTCATTGACTTTTCTTACCATGACGACATTGGCAAGCCAATCAGAGTAATGGACTTCTCTGATGAAGCATGCTGTAAGGAGTTTGTCCACCTCTTCGTCGATGATCTTCTGTCGCTCGAGAGCGAATGGTCGTTTCTTTTGTTTTACCGGTTTAACGTTTGAATTGACGTTTGGTCGGTGAGTGATTATTTCTGGAGGTATGCCCGGTGTTGGGGATAAACCCCGCTCCCGCCGAAGTCCAGTCTGGTGTTTAGCCTAATGCAGCTGGTAATCATGGAAGAGCTTCGATCGAAAATTCTCTCCCCAGTGGTCGAACCCCACCCGACCTCCTCCAGCGGCCGAACTCATCCAGTGGCCGAACTCCTCCAGCTGGACTCTGAACCTAATCGAATTTTCCCAGCGGCCGAACTCCTCCAGCAATCAGATTTCTACGGGAGCAGGTACGGGAGCCGAACTCCTCCAACAGTCGGGGTTCTACGTGAGCCGAACTCCTTCTAGACTTCTCCAGCAGTCGGACTTCTACGGGAGCTGAACTCCTTCTGGATTCCTCTTACAGTCGGGCTTCTACGGGAGCCGAACTCCTTCCGAATTTCTCGAGCAGTCGAATTCCTCCAGAAGCCGAACTCCTTCCAAATTCCTCCTTCAGTCGGGCTTCTAAGGAAGCCAAACTCCTTCCGGATTCCTCCTTCAGTCGGACTTCTACGGGAGCCGAACTCCTTCCGGATTTCTCCAGCAGTCGGATTCCTCCAGGAGCCAAACTCCTTCCAGATTCCTCCTTCAATCGGACTTCTATGGAAGCCGAACTCCTTCCGGATTTCTCCAACAGTCGGATTCCTCTAGGAGCCGAACTCCTTCCGGACTCCTCTAACAATCGGATTCTTCCAAGAGCCGGACTCCTTCTGGACTCCTCCAGCAGTCGGATTCTTCCAGGAGCCGACTTCTTCCGAACTGTTCCTTCAAATGGATTCCTACAGGCGATCCCACTACTGAATGGTTACAATTGGCATTTATCAGGACAATTATGATTGTCATTTATCAGGACGATTACGATTGGCATTTATCAGGACGATTACGACTGTTATTTATCAGGACGATTACAACAAGCTCCGTCTATAAAAGGAGACCCTCCAGATACATTTTCTCTAAGCTCTCTTTTCCTTCCTGAAACTCTGCCGAACTTCTCTCTGAGCACTCCATTTCTGTTGGCCAGAAGAGCTAACTTAACCATCGGAGAATCCTACCGAAGCCACCACCACCGACTTTGGATGGGACTTTATTTTGCAGATCACCGACAGCGACCTCGTCTTCCTCGACTCCAACTCGATCCGACGTCAACCAAATTCTGCACCAATAGAATTGGCGCTAAAAGGACCCTCTGTTCCTAAGGTTCTCTTGATCTTAAAGGAATGTTCAGCAGCGATCTCTCTTCTTTCTTTTTAGAGTTCTTCTCAGAAAAAATGCCTCCCAAGAAAGCTTCAACCCGACGATCAACGGCCTCTACAGCCAGATCCCGTCCAGATACATCCGTTCCAGCTCCGATAACTCAAGCTCCACCTGCAGCCATGGTGGATGCGGAGCAGTTCAACCTGCTAGTCCAGCAGATTCGTGGTCTCATGGAGGCGATGCAGGCTATACATCAGTAGGCATCGGTACCAATTCGGCTGGAGCAGGCTTCTCCGGAGCCCCGTGGTCCAATCTGGGAACGGCCGACCTCGGCTACCCAGCCTCTGATCTCCGAAAAGGGGAAGCAGAGGATGGAGGACCCTTGCTCGAACCACGACTCGACCCAGGGGGAAGCTTCGCGCCCGTTCCACCAGAAAACCCTGGAGATCAACGATCGTGAAGATCTTCTGGATCAAAGGCTCCTAGAAATGAGCCAACGAATCGAAAAACTCCGTCATACTCCCTCCTCACACGGTAATGATATTCGCATTGACCCTCCTTTTTTTCAGAGGATCATGCAGGAACCAATCCCACCAAACTTCAAGCTCCCGCAGTTCGAAAGTTACGACGGAACCACCGATCCAATCGATCACCTGAAGGCCTTCTGGACAATAATATTGCTCCACAGCGCACCAGACGCTATTTTGTGCCGGGCTTTTCCATCCACCCTCAAGAAAGCCATCAAGAACTGGTACTCGGCACTTAAGCTAGGTACCATCTTTTCCTTTGATCAGATGAGCCATCAGTTCGTGGCTCACCTCGTCAGCAACCGACGTCCGCGTCGAGGTTCGAATTCCCTGATGAGCATCAAGCAGAAGGGAGAATCTATCCAGACTTATGTCATCCGGTTTAATGCCGCTGTATTGGAGGTCCAGAACTTGGACCAATCAGTCACAATGGTCGCACTCAAGAACAGCCTCCAGAAGAATAATTTGATGTTCTCCCTAGAGAAGTACCCCAGGGACTTTGCCGATCTGCTAGCTCGAACTGAAGATTACGCCCGAACTGAAGAGGTCTTTAAGGCTAAGGATGATGAAGCCTTTAGTAAGCGGCGAATTGACGAGCTGGACGGGCCCACCAAGAAAAGAAAGCTTAGCGAAGCTCAGCCGCGCTCCCGAACTCCCTCTGAACGCAAGCGAGTCCGAACTCCTTCCCGAGCTCGGAGGTAGGGAAGCCCGGATAGAAGGGCGCGGCGAGGTTCTCCCCAACGAAGATTTCACAACTACGCCCCTCTCAATGCTCCAAAAACCCAAATGCTGATGGAAATCAGGGAGCAACTGCCGAGACCGAAAAGAATGTGCTCTCACCCCAGCAAGCGCAATCCTAACAAGTTCTGCCTTTATCATCGTGACCACGGTCACGATACTAAGGAGTATATCCAACTCCAGGATGAGATCGAGGAGCTCATCAGGCGAGGCAGACTAGGCCGATTCCTGCGGCGACAGCCTGAAGGACGGAAAGATCGGCTAAGGGCATTGCCGCAACCTGAGCCACCAAGGGAGAGGATCAACAAAGAGATCGGCCGCCTCTCGGCATCATCAACACGATCTCGGGGGAACTTCGGTAAGGAGAGGCCAACGGATCCGAGGGATCAGTAAAGAGACGGAGAACTGGAGAACCCATAACCTTCACAGAGGCAAATGCTCTGGGGGTCCAGTTTCCACACAATGACGCCGTTGTAATCTTTTTAAACATTGCCGACTATGATGTATGCCGCATTTTGGTAGATAATGGAAGCTCGACCGACGTATTATTTTATGATGCTTTCTCGAAAATGTCCTTACTCAATAACCACTTGCCGACGTTTTGTTTTATGATGCTTCACTGGCGATGCCGTACCAATCGAGGGCATAATTACTTTGGCTGTAACTGCAGGGTAACGTCCGAAGCAGGCAAAGGCATAGATTGATTTTTTAGTCGTAAGGACTTCATCCGTCTATAATGCTATTCTCGACCGATCTGGTTTAAATGCACTTCAGACAGTGGTATCAACTTATTATTTGAAGATGAAATTCTCGACGAGTTACGGGATCAAAGAGGTTAGGAGAGATCAAGCTCTGGCAAGACACTGCTACTCAATCGCCCTGCATAAGGAAGAACAGTCCGACCCTTATCCTATTAACGGGCTGGATGTCCGCGACGACCTTACCGAGGAGCGGGGCGAGCCTATGGAGAATCTCTTATCTGTGCCCTTGAACGACGGAAATGCGGAGTACGCTGTACAAATCGGCTCTAACTTAGGGGATGAGATTGGAGAGCAACTCGTCACCTTTCTCACGAAGAACGAGGATGTCTTTGCCAGGCCCCAATGGATATGCCAGGAATTGATGCCGAAGTTATGGAACATCGGCTGGCCATTGATCTGAAATATCGACCGATAAAAGAGAAACTGCGCAGCCATGCCCCGGAAAGGCAGAAAGCAATTGCGAAAGTAGGCAAGCTCCTCAAAGCTGGGTTCATCCGGAAAGTCAACTATCCGACCTGGGTCTCAAACGTGATCCTCGTCAAAAAGGCAAACAACAAGTGGCGGATGTGTATAGACTTCAAAAAGCTGAACAAAATCTGCCCAAAGGACAGCTACCCTCTTTCCAAGATTGATCAACTGGTAGACGCAACCTCGGACCATGAGCTCCTCACCTTCATGGATGCCTTCTCCGACTATAACCAGATACGGATGACACCAGAGAACGAGAAGAAAACTGCTTTTGTTACTGACCGTGGTCTTTACTATTACAGGATTATGTCCTTTGGGCTCAAGAATGCAGGGACAACGTACCAGCGCCTGACCAACAAAATCTTCAAGGAGCAGATCGATCGTAATATGGAGATTTATGTGGATAACATGCTCGACAAAAGCCGAGCTTCTATAAACCACCTTGCCGACCTTGAAGAGACCTTGTGCACTCAGAAAGCACAAGATGAAGCTGAACATGACCAAGTGTGCCTTTGGTGTGATCTTTGGAAAGTTTCTGGAGTTTATGGTGTCGAAACACAGGATTGAAGCAAATCCAGAGAAAATCCGAGCCATTCAAGAAATGACCGCTCCAAAGACAATCAAAGAAGTTCAACGCTTGACTGAAAAAGTGGCGTCCCTAAATCGCTTCGTTTCGAGATCAGCCGAGCAATGCATGCCCTTCTTCTAAGTTTTCAAGTAACCAAAGAATTTCTGCTGGACGACGAAATGCCAACGGGCGTTTGAAGAGCTCAAAAACTACCTCAGCTCGCCCCCACTGCTGGCAAAGTCCGAACCTGAAGAAGAATTATTCTTGTACCTAGCGGTCTCCCCAGTGGCCTTGGCAGCAGTCCTAGTCAAGGAGGAAGCGAAGATACAGCGGCCGGTCTACTACATAAGCCGAATCCTAAGGGATGAAGAGACCAGGTATTCTAAGCTAGAAAAATCGGCTTACTCTCTTCTAATTACTATCAGAAGGCTCCGACCTTACTTCCAGAGGCACACCATAACGATCCTCACGGATCAACCAATAAAGACAGTCCTTCAGCGAATGAACGCTTCCGGGAGAATCGCAAAATGGGCAATCGAACTCACAGAATTCGATATCAATTATCGACCCCGACCATCGATCAAAGTCCAGATATTAGCAGATTTTGTATTAGAGTGTACCATTCCCGATGATGCCGAGCTTGAATAAAATGAGACCAGCGCTCTAATGTCGCAATCGAGCCTTCCTAAAGAGGCAGCCAACCTTCCCGAAGGTTTTTGGGCTCTGTACATGGATGGTTCGTCCAACTCTGCTGGAGCGGGTGCGGGGTTGGTCTTAGTCACCTCGAGGGAGTCGTCGCCGAGTATGCGCTGCGCTTCGAATTTCCTATGACTAATAATGAGGCCGAGTATGACGCACTGATCGTCGGGTTAAAAATTGTAAGAGAATTAAAAGTAGATCAACTTCAAGTCTACAGCGATTCTCAATTAGTGATCGGCCAAGTTAGTGACAGCTATGAAGCGCGAGAGGAAAGTATAATGAAAACCTTGAGAAAGTAAAGGACTTGACTCCGACCTTCAGCTGTTTCGGCATTCGACAGATTCCAAGCACAATATTTTAATATGTTCTAGAGCATGTTTTAATCAAGAACAAATAATTTAGGATCGTAAAGAGAGCTTCCATAATCTTTAGAAACATATCTGATGCGGAAGAATTCGTTGCGGAAGGAAAAAACATCTTTCTACTTGAAAAAAATTGGTTTCTCTCTCTTTTTCCGTTCTTCATGCCGTAGCAACAATGATAGATTCTACATCATATTTATAGGCAGGGATAGGACCTCTATTTATAGACTTTTATCGGTACTCCCATCGAGTAACCGGATGAGACTTGAATTCTATTTGAATTCAGATTGATCATTAGCTAAATTTAAATAGTAGAGTCCATGATAAATCGACCATTTAATCGGGACATATTCTAACATTCTCCCACTTGGTCCTATTATAACATTAAGCATGGACCTTAAATATTCATAAAGAAACAAATCTCTTTCTTAATATTCATCATAATCATCTTAGCATGGTAAATTGCTAAATGCAAGTTATGGCGGTCATATGCCATTCATTTAGCATACTTCCTTCCATATACCACAATACTTGCAATTTAACATACTAGGTCTATAAGATGGATATATATATCTTTTTCATTATGGTCCACAATAATGTTTCATAGAGACCTTTTCTGTTACAATCAAACATAATATAATTTGTGTACACCATCATAAGAAACAAGAAATTTTATTAATATAAATCAAAAATATTTTATTGAGCTCAGAGTATCAAAACATCATTAATACATTATTCATTGATACAACTAAGATCCATTCTATGTACATGTTCTTTAAATATCTTTGGTTGCAAGCCTTTTGTCAATGAATCTGCTATCATGAGATCAGTTCCAATATGTTCAATAGACACTCTTTGTTTCTGAACCTCCTTCTTAACAACAAAATATTTTAACTCCATGTGTTTTGCACCTTTTGAATATTTATCATTTTTGAAGAAAAATACTACTGCAGAATTATCCCAATAAATTTTCAGCGGCTTGGTAATGGCGTCGACAATCCCAAGTCCTGAAATAAAATTTCGCAGTCATAATACTTGGATTGTAGCTTCAAAACAAGCAACAAATTTTGCTTCCATAGTAGATAAAGCAATGACAGATTCCTTGGCGCTTTTCCACGATATTGTTCCTTCAGCAAACATAAAGAGGTAACCAAACGTAAATTTTCTACTGTTAGTGCATCCAACAAAGTCTGAATCCGAGTATCTGATCACATCCAAGTGGTCACATCTTCTATATATGAGCATGTAATCCTTCGTTCCTTATAGATATCTCAAGACTTTCTTTGCAGCTTTCCAATGATCTCTGTCGGGATTACTTTGATACCTTCCTAGCATCCCGACTGCAAAACTGATATCTAGTTTTATACAGATATGCACATACATTAAACTACCCACAATAGAAGCATAAGAAATTGATTCTATTTTCTTTCATTCTACATCATTCTTTGGACATTGCATGAGACTGAATTTATCCCCTTTCTATATTGGGATAATTTCGGCTGAACATTTATTCATATTAAATCTCTTTAGAATTCTATCGATATATATTTTCTGAGATAATCCTAAAATACCTTATGATCTATCATGGAATATTTTAATTTCTATCACATAGGATGCCTCTCCCATATCTTTCATTTCAAAATTCTTCGAAAGAAAATCTTTTGTCTCATGCAATATACTTAAATCATTAGCAGCAAGCAAAATGTCATCAACAACATATAGAACTAAAAATATAAATTTGCTCCCACTGATCTTTTGGTATATACACCGATCAACAGTATTTTTTTTAAAATCAAAAGATGTTATAGTATCGTTAAACTTGATGTATCACCGTCTAGAAGCTTGTTTTAGTCCATATATTGATTTCTTTAATTTACACACTATTTGACCATTTTCTTTTATCAAAAAATCTTCAGGTTGATCCATATAAATTTTCTCTTCTAATTCTTCATTAAAAAATATTATTTTTACATCCATTTGGTGTAACTCTAAATCATAATGAGCCATCAATACCAAAATAATTCTTAATGAGTCTTTCTTTAAGACTGGTGAAAAATAATTCTCTTTGTGAAAGTAGTAGAAAAGTTAAATAATAATATTTTTGAGAGCTCCTTTAACCCTCTCTCTGTATAAATAAAAAGCAGTATATAGTTTATGAATATAATAATTCGAAATTTTTTTTACTCATAATTATAGCACATATCTTATTATCTCGAATATGAGTGCTATTGTTGTAACATTAAGACCGCATTAATCAATCTTATAACTATTCATTTTTTTTCACTCACCTCACCCACTACCACAGAATGAGTTATGTAGGTGAGATAATATGGAGAGAGATATAATTTGAGTTTTGAGAAATAAAAACTTGTGAGTACTTTATATAACAGCACAGACTACAAATATTAACTGATTAATAAAATCGATTTCTGATAAGATATGTATATCATCTATATTGCGCTGATTATTGTCAAAGGTTATATCACATCACAAAAATAAAATTAATTATTGATGTGAATATTGATTATAAAATGAATTATTTTACCAGTTCTTTATTAGATATAGACTACTTATATGATAATATTTTTGTTAATATTAGAATCGGCTCACTCTCAAAATAGTATTATATAGAGATAATACATTCACCAATGTGTATGTAAATATATTTTATATATAATATTCGATTGAATAATTCAGAAGAGAGAAAATTTTATAATTGATTTCACAACTTAAGTAATTTTTTTGTTATAAAAGTAAAAATGTAAAATAAGAATGTGTTTAAATTAAAATGATATCCAATATATAATAGGAAAATATCATAAATAACAATAGCACCTTCTTGACGGTGTAATACATTTTTTATAGTGTGAGCATCTCTAGATTTATCCAATATAAAATTCATGCCTTTTTATTAAAATTAATAACAAAAAATATCGATTGAAACTGTGCCTGGTCTCAAATGATATCTCACTTCGAAAATAAAAAAAGATCAGTAGGAGCGACTTTATCAAAATTTAATTATTTATTTTTTTGTTCTAAATTTACTTATAAATCGTATTTTGTTCTCTCGAATGAGCACATGTACTTTTTTGCAGCAGACTCTAAATAATTGATAATTAATATAAATTTTTAATGCATGTGAACAAAAGATTTCTCTCTGTATCGATAGAATTTCGACACACAAGGACTATGGATGATGGGCAGAAAATGAGCATCGCATCCATTAGTGAGATATGAAAATATATAAAAATAATTCTCCATTGATATGAGTGCATAGAGTATTTTTAGGAAATAATCTCTAGAAAAATATATATCGATAGAATTTTTATACAGAGATAAATATAAATATGATATATTTATAAAAATGTATCTTCATTCTACCGATGAATTAATATCTCCTCTAATGTGAGATATTTAAGTTAAGGGTTATAAATGCAGTCTAAAATTTTTCAAAATAGATAAAGTAATATTATGTTTTATGTCATATGATATTAATATATATGATATCATTTATTTTTACTATTGTAATAAAAAATAAAAAAAAATAAATTAAATTATCATAATAAATAATTTAAATTCATTTATATGAGTTGAGGTTATATGTATATTAATATATTAATCTGTTGTATGTTGCATAAACATGGTTATAATACATAGATCATATATTATGTATTTTTCAGATAATTTTGTTGCATGCGTCGAATGCAAGTATATGAAGTATCATTATAGTGAATATGAAAAACGAATGATTATCTATAAATGCGCACAAAAGCCTGGAGCACAAAAGCATATGCTACTTTGACACGTATGAATTCATAATAGCACTTATCAATGATTTTACAAATACAGAGAAACCTGAACGGATTTTTTACATCTCTCACCAAATATAGACCATGTTATATATGTATCCAAACTTTATTTTAAAAAAAATAATTTAAAATAAGTCTCGCGTAGATTTGACATTCAGAACTTACTTGCGACCATTCATACTTATGGAGTTAGAGAGATATGCGACTCACAGAGCAGCCATGAGTATATATTTTACTCGCGTTTGGTTAGACTTCTTATATTCTTTATGTGCCTGAAGGAACATATACGTAGCGAAAGTGCAAGAAAGTCATATTTCATGGCTCTATATGCTTGCCTCCAACTCATTACATACTTATAGGAAAAGTGGGGGAAGAAATTTGATTTCTTTGCTCTTGTTAGTTGAACATCTAACACAAGATATTTGAGACATGTGTCGAATATAAATATACTATATATTTTAGATATATATGCATTTAGTAATCATAGTCGTATGCTCCCTGATACAATTGCGCTGAAAATTTAATTGGGATATTTCTGCAGTAGTATTTTTCTTCAAAACCTGATAAATATTCAAGGGAAGGTGGATAAAACAAACCCATGGATGTTATTAATATGACCCTGTTTGATGTTGTTAAGCAAAGGAGGTTCAAACATAACAGTTAGAGTCTAGTCTAATTTGAGATAAACATATTGGAACACTGATGTACATCAATGATAGCAGATTCATTGACAAAAGGCTTGCAACCAAAGATATTTGAAGAACATGTACACTACAGAGATAGCTGATTTTCCGTATATCTGAAATCACTGAATAATGTATTAAAATGATTCGTTTTGCATTTACTCTGCTGCGTTACATAATAAACGAATGATTTTTGATTTATATTAAATCCCATTAACCCAGATTTCTTGCTTTTCCAGTATAGGATTCGATAACGTGCTCGTTTACCGAACTTTACTTCCAATATAATGTTTATGTTTGCAATATGTCACATGCAGAAAAATTACTCTTATACTTAAGATAATCATTCTTATCTCGTGGTAGCGATCCTACTAACAGAAAAAGATATCGTGTTCTATGTCTTGATATGACCTTAACACTGGATCTTATACTTTGCACATGTATTGCTCGGGTATACCTGGAGAACAGTGGATCAGTTTGCTAAATGAATGCGCATAAGTGACCGCTCCGAATACACTCTGCTAACTTAAGCAATTTACCAGTCGGCGTAAGATCGAATTATGATTTCTAATATTCTGACGAGAGAGATTTATGTTTCTCTCTTTACAATGATTGGTATATTCAAGCGCCTCTCAGTGAGCTTTCGAAATGTACTCCTATCTCGGAGACTTTCTCCATCAGTTATGAGGACCTATGTCGCGTGTAGAGATGATGCTCAGAACTCCTTATGGTAGCTCTCCATTCAGTTCTAAGGATTGCCTCCGGTGCATTCTGTGATATCATCGATCTTTCAAACCTTCTCACACATTTTCTAAGATTTAGCTCAGTGATCTCACTCAACTGACTGAATTCTCTTCATACGATACACTAATCAAGTTCTAGATATCGTGTTCACACAAGATGTGGACGTGAACTCGTGATACAAAAGATTGCTTATAAATCTTACATAACTAGATTTCGCATGGTCCTCAAGTCGCAGCGCCTGAAAAACTATTGATCGTTATCACAATATCTTCTACTATCATTCAGTTGTGAACAGCGTTCTCGTATAACAGAGCTAGAAAAGGAGAGTAGGCCACTCCACATGTTGTAGTCGATTTTCACTATAGCTGAACATATACACGATGTCTTCTGCTCGCGTCGAACAATTCTTCGACATCTAAGTCCATATATGTTTCTCTAGAAGATTTATGAAGCTCTCTTTACGATCCATCAAATCTTCTTCCGAACATCTTTGATAGTTCGCTATATTTAATTATTGCTCGTGACTGTATACCATATTTTAGTACAGAATTCTATCATGTGTAGTTCCTTGAGATCTATCATATTACGTAGACCTCTCTTACTGTTCTCTACCATGCACTCACAGTCCAAGAATGCTTGCCAGTTATACTTACACATCGAAAAAACTTCTTTTTTTAATAGATGTATTTTCTCTTCCTCGTGAGAAGAGAGGCACAGTGGATATTACGCGTTCTTATCGCATTTATCGTCGACCTTCTCTCTCATTCTTAGTAATTCGTGGATCGAAGAACTTTTGTGCTCTCACACATAACTTTGATATCCTTAGCTATTCACTCAATTCAGGATATACTTCGGGCTCCTCAAGCAAGTCCGATAAACTTGCTTCTTACAAGACTTACTTTATCTCCTTTCAGTCTGTGAGTAACGCCTTAGTGACTCACGTTAATGCGACGATAAATACATTCTAAATAATGAGAAATATTATTGCAAGTGTAAAGAGCGCTGTTTCACCTCTGACATTCCGAGATAACAGACTGCGCACGATGTCATATCAGAAAACCTCTTCTGACAAGATAAATTAATTATATCTCGAACGATATAGTTTGAGAACAATCGAGAGAACACAGAGAAAGTACACTCCATTGACGTCGTTACTCGTAATCAGGAGAATCTGGCGAACTTATCGCTGCGCTGTCATACAGTTCTTAGGATTAGAGTATGCAGTTGGATATTCTCTGAGCATATAGAAGTGTGTATTCGATCTATCAGGACAATACCTCATATAAATGACATAACTCGCATATGACATGTATTATATAATAGTGTGCTTTGTATTTAAATCTATCACACCAATTAGTGGCATTATAACTGTCTCATCTGTAGCACAATTAGCTATGTTACTTTAGTATGCTCAATTGCAAAAGGACCTGAGTACTTACAACGATTGCCACCAGGCTGGAACCGGTGCACTGCTGAGAGTGTATAATGAGTTAATAACGGAGCTATCCACATACAATATGCTCTCAACAAACTAATAGCTTTCATGCAGAAGTCACGAATGCACATCCATTTGTTTATACTTACATAAAATCGTAAATATTCTTCAATTCGAGTTCGGAGCATAGCTACCACTCACACGAACCCGCTTCGTTCAAGCGATTTTACGTTTCATACTCAAAAAAATCTGGTCACACTCAAAGCTCGTGTTCGCTTAATCAACTATACAATAAAAAAGGACTACCTCTATAATATAAATGATAAAATTATATAGCTCACAAGTCATCCTAATCATCCTGTATTTTCCACAGATACTCTCGTCTCTGACAAAAATTTCCCTCATCACGACCCTAGAAAAGGCACCAGCAAGTCATAATATCTGATACCTATGCTACGTTGAATATGCCACTTGCACCATTGAGTATCCGTTCTTTATACATCATTTGCGTTAATGGCGTACTCTACATCGCGCCAAAAGAAGACACGCAACTAACTACGAAAACAAAAACCCATAAAGGTAAAAAGGAGATGAGATCAGAAACAAACGTTCAAGTGATCTTCTCGCATTTGTACTATTTTTTGTTTTTTGTGAAAACAATCAGAATCTGGTCGTGTTACTCTAGGGTCTTGGACTCTCAATTCTTTCCAATAGCTTAGGCCTACGTGAGATACGAACGAGTCGAGAGTCAGGGTGTTGGTTCTCACACCAGATTCTGCACACAATAGAAACATTTCTTTCTGTGCTCTCTCAGATCATGCGAACGCGCGTATCCTCTAGCCTTCTCGGAATCGTAACGTATTAGTTCTCTATGATGGCTTATATAGAGGGTAACGTTGTGCCAGGGATGCTACTCCCTCTCCCAAGTCACTCTCCTGTGTCGCGCGCTCGTAGAATGTGCTATACTTGAAAACACAAGAAACTGCCAGTCTCTACGTACAATAGGGGCGTGCTCCGTGATCTCATGTTGGCACGACCAAAACATATCACTGCGGCTCGGCGCCTTCTGGAGTGGTGAGGCGATCGAATGATTTCCATCGATATCGTGTAGAAATGCCTCAGTATGAGTTGCTTCGTTCGCAGTTGCTGCATAGCCCTTGGACTTCTCTCTTGGCGCACTGTGAACTCTGGCCTTGGATTCATGTTCATAGATTGGGTAAGAAAATGCTGGGGAACTGTGGTTGGTGGTGCAGCCAAGTCCACCAACCCGTACTGGTACCGTAACCAGAAAGTAATATGGCCGGGAACAGCATGAAAGAGTGAAGAAACATAAAAGAAGCTGGCCACAACACCATCCAACAGATGATACGATGAGAGAGAAAAAGATAGCGCTTCTGTCGAAGGAAAAAAAAATGATGAGAAGAAGGAGACAAATAATGTAGTTTTACTTTTATTTTTATTATAATTTTTTTTTTGGGTAAGAATTTTACTTTTAACTTTAACATAGTTCCAACAGAACACAACCAATGCGCAAAAAGTAATCAGTACTACAACATTTCTTTTTTTTAATCCAGCGTATAAAAGAAAAAAAAAACAATAATACATCTTGCTGTAGAAATTAACGTAGAAGCTACTAGAGATAAAAGTAGGAGACAGCATGTTACTTGAAAATATAAACAAAACAAAATTGAACGGGAAAAGAGGAAGAAATTGAGGGAAAATTCTTGTAAACAAGCTTGAGATATTATAGGATAGTTGTTCAATATGGTTGCAAATAGAAAGTAACTGCTAAGGGAAGAATAGGACAGATGGCTTTTTTTTTTATTAAAAAAGAAAAATATTTGTTGGAGTATACTGAGGAGCTGGTTAAAAATGAGCAAAAAAGCAGGAATTGAGTTAGCAAAAGCAAGGAGAAAAGCATGCGGCACCAAAACTTAGATAAAATGAAAATATTATGAACAAAGAAGCAAACAGAAAGGTAAAAGTAAATTTCTGAAATTATATCACAGGGAAAGAGAAGTCCATTAAGCACGATCTCTGATGCACGCAAACAAGTAAAGATCATTAATTATAGTTCCAGCTTAAGCAAAAATGATGCATTAAATACTACAGTGTATAGATAAGAATCGGAAACATAACCAGTATAATGGAACCATAATGACAACCTGCATGATATAATCACGGTTTTTTATGAGGGAGGAAAAACAAGGACAAAAAAAGGAAAAAAGAAAACCACATCTCAAGCAAATAAAAAGAAATGATGGATCACCTCAAACCCTTGAAAAAAATATTTGCCAACTTCACATCAAAGACAGCCCAAGAGGCTCACCATTGGTGCAAGTTGGTGGAGGAGGTGGTGAGAGGACCGGTGCCGGCGGTGCCCGCAGGTGGAGGTGTCGGCTATCGTAGGCAAAGCTGCTCCTGCTTCGCTTCTGCCGCTTGCCGAGCCTTGTGGTTCGAAACCAGTAGAACACATTCTTCCCTCGATCTCCCGTACTCCCTCAGCATGCGGTTATCTGCTGTATCTGCTCCGCGCTCGGCGTCCGATCCCTGCCCGTAGAAACCCCTCCAGCAAAGCAATCTGCTCCTTGGTCGGACTCCACCGAGAGCCCAAACAACGTCGGCGACGAGGCCGATGCCGATCCCTTGCATTCCTCCATGGCTATAGAGAACTAAGGGGAAGAGCTGATGATGCCAGTAGGGTTCTCTTCTGTAGAAAGGGGTGCCTCTTTTATGCATGCACGAAGGTGGTGGGGGTGGCCGGGTGGGGTTGGGAGTGTGATATCTATTTGTCGCGTAGTGGGTCAAGAAACGTGAGAGCGGAGAGCGGGGTGGTTGGAGCTTGAGCGTGGCGTTTTCTCGCGCTGGCCCGCTTTGAAAACATGGGGAGCGGCCGAGGAGCATTGAATGGGGTGGGCAACGGTGGGGTGAGAGACTATACGGATTTGAGTTTTGGGTTTGGGGCGATGACCGATGACCATGGGTTACTTGTGGATTTGGAGCTCATAATGAAATGGGCTTGTATCCCCAGAAATTATATAAATTCTTCCTTGTGTTATCGGATTTGATAAGGACCTTGACCCTCTTTCTTCTTCTTCTTCTTCTTCTTCTTCTTTCTTATCAATAATAGTATATATTCGACTGTTTCTAGGGAAAGTAATTATTTAATTATGCAGTATTTGTAGTGATCCATTTGGTCGATTATATTGGTGATTATCACGTGACTTAACATACTTATTGATTTCATTGCTGTACTTGGTAATCATGATTGTGCCACTTGGCAATGTAGAAGTATTTCAAGAATATTGTGCTTGTATAGAATGATAGCCTACAAAGGAGGAATAGAAAGGGATAATAAAGAATATATCAATTAATTCAACTTATATATTCCCATCAAACACTTTCTCCATCCAATCGGACTAAATCAGGTAGAACGAAGGCTATTCTTGGAATCCCACGCACTTAACCAGGACGCACGAATAATTAAAAAACAGTTTTAGGTGGATGAGTGCGCGCGCACTGAAGCATGCTTCCCCCAGGGCATGAATGATGGCACGAAATCATTCCAAACACCTGGAGATTCTGTGGAATTCGTAGGAAAGCAAACAAAGAAACCAGCCAAAAATGTTAACATGGAAAAGGGCATGTTCGTGTGCATGGTAGTCAGCAGCCGAGTTACGGAGTTATACCTGGGCCCGGGACTCGACAGGAAGAGATCAGGTCTTTTATTAGTAGCCAGCCTATAAATAATAGATTCTACTAGGTGAGAGGAGCCATCTATAGGATAGCAGAAGATAAATGAGGGAGCTTTGGAAATGGAGAGCTAGCTTTTTTGCAGCAGGCTGGGAGGTGACTGGTGAGTGAGAGGGAGACCAAACGGCGAGGGGATACTGGAATCTCTCTAATGCTTACATATGATGGAGGGAAAGGGAGAAGGCTAAGCCTTTGGAGGGGAAGAGGTATGTTGGCAGCTTTTTGGAGGTGGTCGAGTGGGAGGAAGGTGGGTCGGGGGTTTTCCGACTGGGCGAGGCAGCGCACCTTTCAGGGTCGTCTCGTGAACTCCAACCGCTTCCTCTTTCTCTCTCGTGCTCGCCCGGATCCAAGCGTATTGGTTGGGCGTGTCAGCGGAACGAGCAGCAACGACTATGGAGTCGGACGGCCGTTAACGAGTCTTTCCGGTGGGAGTACTCGAGGTGACACTGCAATATATATGAACAAGTCTGAAATCTTTGTTTTGGTTAAATGGTACATAGACGTCATTTCGAGGGTGCGGCACTGCAAGCTTTCTTACAAGGTGAATCACATGGTTTATTCAACTGAATTTTCTTTCTTTTTTTTTTTCGGTATTCAAATAATTTAAATTATTCTAAAAAATTATATGATGAGAATAAGAAATAAAATATGATAAATCTATCAATCTGTTCGATGATTGGACTAAAAATTTTATGAAATTTATGCATTAGGTAAGAAAATCACTCAAAGCTAGACTTATATTCCTAAATACTCGCGAGCTGTTGGAGCGGGCAACTCCAAATTCTATAAGAAAAGGGGGGGCAAAAAAAAATCATTGAACTAATTTTTCTTAGCTGTATTAGCTCAACCCATAAATCTCACGAGATTTGTGGTCCAAGCATCCAATAATGATCTAAAATAAGGAACAGTTGAAGCATCCAAAGAGTAGATCCTAATTGCTCATTCAAAATTAGCAAGCAACGCGCTTTTAGTTTCTTATTACGAATCATCAACGGCCCCTTATAAACTAAGAATATATCATCTAGCTTGCACTTCAACGACCAGCTAACCACTGCTTTTATCAGAAAAATTAAAAGCCCGTTGCTGTGCCAGAGCAACATAAAATTCCTGGGTCTGATATACGCAAAACTATAGTTGAAAGCTATCGCTATTGGTTCTTTGGCTCTTGAAAAGAGGCAATAAAAATTCATGTTTATGGAAAAGATGAGAAAATCTTTAATGGAATCATGGCGCTGCTAGCGGCCAAGATACGGGGCAAACATATGTTGGAAGCTAATATTTTTTGAAAACGGTTTAAGAGTAAAACCAGAATCACAAAAGTGGTTATTATATTATATACTATAAGAGATCAAATCATTGGATTCAAGGCTTCAATGACAATATTTTCTTGTCTTTAGATCGGTTAAATGTTAAACCGAGCTTGTAATCAAGCTCGAACTTGAATTTAATTCGAACCAGAGACTGTGGGCTGCTACAAAGTATGCACTTTGTTAGCGTATTTAGCCGAAGGTGCCCGTAAAAATGTTGGTTTTCTGCAACATTTCCTCCTAAAAGCTGCAGATTTTTGAAGGACGATACTAATTAGGGATGCAAAGAGGCCGGCCTGCAGCCTGCAGGCTAACATTGTTTACATTTGGCGGCCTGATGGGATCAAGCCCCCAAACGGGCCCAGCCCATTTGCGTCTACTCCAAATCCCGTTGGGGACCTATGGCATCCATATATTTAATGCCAGTAATAAAGATAGCAGATCGACGCTGGATAAAATCTCCCGGAATTCAATTGTTTTAGCTGCGTTTTCGGATCGCGGCTAAAAACCATGGTTCCATTGAGCTCCCAGTAATCTGTGCTTTCTCTATTTAGAAAAGCCCTTCCGTGACAAATTCCCAAACCGGTGAAGTTTTTCTATGGGCCTTGCCTTGAAGAAGCAAGCTTCAGCGCAGAAAAAGATGCTTGCTAGAAAAACGATGGGTGATGACTGGATAAGTAATGGCTAACATTCTTTGTGGCTGCAATTGAGGAAATATCAGTTCACACCATCTTTCTTCGATGCCTCTGCTTCAAAGTATCTGGACCACCTTTTTAAGGCTTCTATCTCGATATTGAAGGATGGCCTGCCAAGTTACATGCACTTGGAACTCGGAGGAACAAGTCATTGTACAGATCTTGAGATAACTTGTGTAACGGCCTTGTTTTGGCGTACATGGCAAGAGAGAAATGGAGGGATCTTTCTCTATTGAAGTACTCATTCTTCTCCGATCATAGAGACGCTCCACACTTCTAAGCTTTGTTTAAGGTCCGACAAAACTAAAAGACCATTGCAAACTATGGGAAGGCTTACCCTCCCTCGGCTACCTCTGTGTTCTTCTCTCTGGAAAGGGGATTCTTGTTCATGCTTTGCCAAATTATCCTCCTTCTCTTGTACATACTTTCTTCTTATTTGAATAAAACTTGGAGAGGTTGCATGCCTCTCTAATTCCATAAATGAATAAATAAAAGATAGGTAAAACTTTGGGAAAGAAAGCAAAATGAGAGAAGAACCTATTGGAAACTTGTTGATTATCTGAGAAATATATCGAGATGTTATAAAAGGTTCGATGATAGTCATGATATATTGCCTTATGAGTGATGACCTTTTAGGGGCCGGAGGATGCTTGTTTACAGAGAAATTTTGGATAAACTTAATCTTACCACTATGCACATGCCACTCAGATTGTGCAAGTGGATGAAACGAAAAGTATTGAAGTGATTTGGAGTATCTATACGAGAAGCAAATAACCATCGTGAAAAAATATCTATCATTCTTTAAATAAATTGGCCCTCTGCTGGCTGCAGGCGTACAGAGTGGTCATTTTTGCCTCGAAATCCATTCTCTCCTACTCCTGCTAGGGATGAATGAATGCTTGGGTAGCTGGCACTGTTGCAACGGTGGCAACCTGGAAAGCGACAGCAATTCGCCTCCAAAGAACCCGTACAATATTGCCGGGAGCTTCATCGCTACACATGGCAGCTCTAGAAAACTCGATGAAGAGAAAGAAAAAGCAAAAGGAGAGTAAAGTTGGATGCATCCATTACAATATTTGTGGGGTGGTGGGTGGAATGCTATTGGAGAAATCCCATAGCATTAGCCAATTGGTCGCAGGTATTAATCAAAAGGAGTTTCTATAAAACTAAAAAAATAAATGAACTGGGCGATCGTTAGCTAATTATAGTTGCATGCACAACAATGACAATTAACGTGGGCCCATCCACATTAGTGAAGGCATGTGCTGGTCACATCAAGATCAAGGTCAAATTAACCTTACACATGTGATAGGTTATATTTTGCGTTTCATGAAACTGATTTCGGTGATTAGACTGGTCATAAACCTGAAAAACTTGCACGAAATTATGTCTCCCCCTTCCTTTCATAAACCTTCTTTTAGTACAATCTTTTGAAAAGCTTGAAGCTTGATTCTTCTTGAGAATCTTGAAATTGCTTGGTTAGTGGAGTCCATAATCTCTTCCTTTACCAAACCCTCCTTCGTTGATTCCTATTGGAATCATACGGGAGTGGAAGTTTGTTGTGCATGTTAATTAGATGCCTCCCTAGATGCCCTCGCATTAAAGCATTCCACATAACTTGAGCCATCTTATTAAATTAATGTTTTTAAGAAACATATTGTGAGTGTAAAGATCGGAGAGCATCATTAAGTTTCCATGTAATTATAAGTCAAGCAAGAATTTTAAACTTAGGTATAGAAAGAAAACCATCATTCCCATATGGCGCTATAAAATCGCGAGGTCATGAATATGAAAATAAATTGAGATACCTTTTCTCTCTCTATATGACTTAAGGATCAGAGTGGACAATACCTCATGCTAGTTATCCAACTTTGGCCACACTACTATAATTCTACTTAATACATATTTCTATGCCTTCCTTTAGGTCATTAAAAATGATATCCTTTTACCAACTTCCTTTGGACTGCTAGTAATGCAGCGAGGACTAATAGACTAGCTTGTACTTGATATTGGGAATGCAACTTCATTTGGTTGTGGATCCCTTGTGAAAGCTGTGGTCCATTCTACTGAAAAAGATCGCGTAGAGTCATAGCATTAGAACGCCAAAAGACTGCCTTTGTTTAATCAAAGGCTAAACCATCATAAAGCCAGTGGTTAGATGCCCCTGATGCGAGGGTGCACTCACTTGGGACAACCAAAGATCTCATCTCCCTCTTTTCTATATTTTCAGACCTAACCTAGAAGCAGGATTTTAAAACCACTGGAATACTAGATCAATGCTTGATACTTGGCATTTGACCGGCCAGGATTCCTTGCTGTGAACATATATGGCCCTTGTGTATTGCACCAGACATCCAATTTACCTAGCTTTGTAAGCTGTTCATTTCGGAATTTTAGATTCTTTCATGGAGTTGCAACTAGTTTGGCAAGTTTTTGAAAGCTTCATATGAGTTTTCCGAACCTTTAACTGCAACTAGTGAAGTTGCTTATCTTACCGTACAATATCTTCCAATTAGCAACACCGGTGTTTGGTCTTTCAGTCCTTTGATTGTTTTTTTTTTTTAAAAAAAAGGAAAAATAACATCGACCATAGAGAAATTTTATTATTATAATAAAAAATAATACTATTCGCACATCACTGAAAATTTTGATTTGAAGGTGTAGTCCAGATGGTTTAAATTGCAAGGATGTCAATTACGCCGTATCCGATTTATCTTGTTTATATGGCAAGTGAGAGATTTATCTTAAATAATAAATGTAAAATGTGCCTACATAGCAAATATGAAATATTCAACCATGTTTAAACTTAATTTCAATATTTATCAATTAAAAATCATTAAAAGATAAAAAATGATGAAAATAGCCCAATGTCGATCTAATATTTATATTGGTCAGGATAAATGTCTAGATTTTTTTAAATATAATATATCAAAGGGGTGCCTAATACTGTAAAAATCAAGATCTTTGATTGAAATGAAAATCTTGTTTTAACCTTTACAGGTAAAGGATGGAGGTGCATTTCTGTAGGACTTTCGCTCGTTCAGCATCCAAAATAACTGAGTCACATCTGTGAGTGGCTCGGCATGATAAAAATCATGAATTTTGTTGGTGCAGAAATCCGTCTTCATCGGAGGTCGTCGGAGTGGAGCCGCTGAGGTTGCCATCGGGGATCTTGCAAACAAGTCCGTCCCGAACCGGTGGGGGTGGCTCGCAGACCTCCGACGATCAAGTTAGTTTTTCAGCCAACAGGAAATGAGTGCTCGAGATGACTTTTCCGGAGCCTTAGAGATGAGGGAGGAGCTAGATATCGAGGAGTTCAGAAGCTTAGCCTGGGCGTAATCTGGAGGTCCTTTAATAGGCGAACTTAGTGATGGCGAAGCCATACGTCGCTGGATGTTCGGTACGGAGAGATGGTGTTATCAGACGGCGGCTGATGCCATACTGAAGTCGTGGCCGCATGGAGTTCGGTACGAAGAGAGGCAAGACGTCGTCAGGTAAGTGACGTTGCCAGAGGTCTGCGACTACAAAAGATAAGATCAACTAAGCTCCTTGAGGCGTATCTGTAGGCGTATCTGGAGGGTTTCCCCTTTTTAAGGCAGAGCTTAGGTTTTTGTCAACGGTCGCTCGGGAGAGATCTTATCTCTAGCGAGGTGCTACGGTCGCTCGGGAGAGATCTTATCTCTAGTCGAGGTTGATTCGGTACTCGGGAGAGATCTTATCCTTAGCCGAGATATGTCGACGGTCGCATCGGGTGAAATTCTATCATCTTAGCCGAGGTTCGACTCGGTCGCTCGGGAGGATCTTATCTCTAGCCGAGGTTGTCGACGGTCCGTGGGAGAGAATCTTATCTCTAGCCGAGGTTGCTCGGTCGCTCGGGAGAGATCTTATCTCTAGCCGGACGTGTCGGACGGTCGCTCGAAGAGATTCCTTATTCTCTAGCCGAGGTTGTTGCTCGCGTTAGGACGAGGTTCTCTCCTATTCCTAATATGGCTGTGCGGGGCACATAAGGCCGCTGCCACAGAGCCTTCCCCCCATCTCGTCCTTTAGTAACGAGGCCTTAGCTCGGGAGAGATTTTAATCTCTAGCCGAGGTTGTTGCATCGCATTAGGACGAGGTTTCTCCTCCTGTCCCAACGCGGCTGGACTGCTTCCATCCCTGTCAACGCATAGTTTTCGCATCCAGAAATAATATTGTTGAAGAGGGGAGAATTTTTCGAGGGAAGGCCAACTTCGCAGCACATTTTCGTTAGAGGTCGTCGTGGGTTGTTGTGTCCTCGAGTTTCCTCGGGCAGCGAGTCCCATCCAGACAACTCCTGCTGTTACAGCTGGCCTCCTTAACTTCGGAGCATGCTTCTCTTGACTTTGTCGCTGGAGACGGCGGATCGCCGATGTGTCACGCTCCTAGCTCTCCCGGGTGCGTTGAGACGCCGCGACGTGCGATCGACTTTCTTGTCTTTTCTAGTTATGGTGGCGGCTTTTAGCCGATCTTTTTCTCTGCTTTCAAATCGGCGCGGAGGAATTTATCCGTCGTCCGCATTTTGGCGAGCTCTTCAATCTCAATCTTGGAGCATGAACGTATTCCTCCGTGTCGTGGTGGTGGTCGCGATAGTAGGGGCTTTACTTGCTTTCGATCACGCAACGTTGAGGAGGCGTATCCCATTCAGTCTCGGCGGCTGGCTTCTTAACCTCGCGAGAATCCGAGTTAGAGGGAGCGGGTCATAGTTGCGGAACCTTCGGAGGGAATTTCTTCGCACCCTTCTATCGGGCTTCCTTTGTAGTGAGCTCGAGAAGTTGGGGCTTCGCTTTGGGCGGAACTTCATTCCGCTTTTCAGCGAAACTTATCGTGGAGAACTTCATGCTTTGTTATCCGGACTTCCTTTGCTCGCAGGAGGGGGTCGGCTTTGCTTGCCCGAGACTTTATTGCATCTCCATGAATTCATTGTAGCAACGTAACCCAAAGAGGGCAGTTCGGCCTCGATCATCCTGTTGGCGGTCATCGAGCGCGCCAACTTCTTTGGGTGATCTACTCGTGAGTTCGCCTCATTATGCCGAAATTCTATTCGTGGGAGAACCTTCGTTCCGCCTCTTGCAACCGAACTTTACTGTGATGGTGGAGTTCGCCTCACTTAACGCGAAACTTCATTGATGAGCTTCAAACGGGAGAGTTACGGCTTTGGCCGAACTCATTTCGATGATGATTTGAGGGAGTTCGGCTTTCCGCGAACTTCATTCCACGGCGGAACTTCCCTTCGCACTTTGTTGTGCCGAAACTTCATTCCCGCTTGGGAGAGCTCGGCTTTCGCTCCCGCCGAACTTCGTTTGGCTTTGAGAGATCGGCTTTTTTCACCGCCGAACTTCATTCTAATTTGGGAGTTCGCTTTCTTACGCCAAACTTTCATTCCGCTTCCGGAAAGCTTCCTGCTTCTCCGTTCTCTCCTAAAGCGACGATTGGCTGCCCGAATGCTCTTCCTTAAGATGCGGTTCCTCTGGGTTTCTGGAAAAAGTCTCCCGTCGAAGGTTGTCGCCCGGCCCTGTATCACCTCGACGGGCCGCAACCCATCCAGGACTGCTCTGCACGTGAGGTGGCTTCGGGTGGAGTCTGGGCTGCCAGGGCTTGCAACGGGAGCCGGTTCCCGAGTCGAAGCTCTCGACGCACTTTCTTCTTCGGCGAGAGAACGTCTAGTGAGAAAGCAAGGATCTCGGAATAGAGAGTGAAATTATCACCGAGCACTCCTTTAAGAACAAGGAACCTCGAAGTTCATCCCTCTTCACCCAAAATCTGTTGGTGCAGAAATCCGTCTTCGCCGGAGTGCGCGGAGTCGAGGCCGCTGAGGTCGCCGCCGGGACGCTGCAAAACGAGTCGCGTCCGGAACCGGTGGGGGGTGGGCTCGCGGCGGACTTCCTCCGACGGTCAAGTTAGTTTCCAGCCAACAGAGGAATTGGAGTTGCTCAGAATGAGTTCTCAGAGCTTAGAGATTAAGGAGGAGAGCTTAGAGAGTCTGAGAGTTCAAAGAGCTCAGCCTGGGCGTATTGGAGCGATCCTTTATCAGGCGGAGCTTATTGACTGGCGACAGCCATACCTCTGCATGGAGTTGGTACGGAGAGGATGGTTGTCGTCAGCGGTCGTGATGACCATACTGGCAAAGTCATGGGCGCATGGAGTTCGGTCGCGAGAAGGAAGACTCGCAGGGAGTGACGTTTGCCAGAGGTGGTAGCCATGTCCCTCTGGTTTCTCGCCTTGTCGCAGACTGATGGCGACAAATTCATTCTCGTAGGAGAGTTCGGGCAGAAGGGAAGTCCAGGGGAGTTCGGCTGGCGAAGGGTTGGCCATCTGTAGAGTCGGACTGGCCCGAAGGCGTCATCTTAGAGTTTCGGCCGAGGGACGGTTTGCCGAGAGTTCGGACCGCTGAGAGGGCCCGAAGAAAGCGTCGGCTGAGGCCGGTGATAGGAACTCGGTTTGCTGGTTGGTTCGGTTAAGCTCGTGCCGCTGGAGTTCGGCCGTGAGAGACTCTTCGTGAAGCTCGGGCCGCTTGGAGTCGGGTCCGAAGGAGTTCCGGCCGTAGGGAGTCCG
>QRFJ01000019.1:383812-599732 GCA_006176705.1 Cocos nucifera
ATGTTTCTAAAGATTATGGAAGCTCTCTTTACGATCCTAAATTTATGTTGTTCTTGATTAAAACATGCTCTAGAACATATTAAAATATGTTGTTCTTGATTAAAACATGCTCTAGTTCCAATGCATAAGCAAATGCTTGCAGTTATTACTAAAAATTTTAAAATAGATTTTTTTTTCCGAAAAGAATGGATTAGGTGCTAATATCGCTTTTTTGTAAATTATCGAAGATTTGTCAGACAATATATTTTGAATCTAGACTAAGTTTAATTTTGTTATGACCAATAAGTCTTTATAGATTTAGATTTTGGAGAACGTGACTCTTAATGCACGTAAAATTATAGAAATTTCAAGTTAAGAAGAGTTCCTCCTTTGGACTTGGAGTACAGCTAGCGATGTCAAAATACTTCTTTACAGAAATTTAGCATAGTTAAATCGACAAGAAAGTAATCCAATTGAGGTTATCATGGGAATTGGGAAATTAATCTGCTGTCATACAGTATTAGGATTAGATATTGGATATTGATTAGAATTTATTTCTTATGAAATCCTTAAGTACATGCATGCATGTATTTAATAGTTACTTTTTTAATTTCACAATGTGGATTTTCTTGCTTGTAGCACAAAGTTGCTTTAAGCCATTGCAAAAGGCTGAGTATTGCAACAGGCTGGAACGGGCCTGCTGACTATAAAAGGTAAAGAAACCATACAAAGCTACAACTTATAGGTTCCAGAGTCCAGAGCCCATATTTGTGAATACCAATCGTAAGATTTCTAATCATGAATACCTCACACGAACCCGCTTCGTTTTCAAGCGATTTTACGTTTCAGTCCAAAAACTGTCCCAATTCTGTGTTCATGCACCAACATAGGACATAAAAGAAGAAAAATAAAGCCGATCAACATCACCATTCCTGTGCGTTTGACCACATTTCCTCAAACAACGTAGAAAGCCAGCAAAACAAACCATTCCTTGTTCCCTCCAATCTCTTTATACATCCATTTGTTCACCATGGCCTAAAAGACAAAGTAGAAACAAAACATAAAAGGTAAAAAGGAGATGAGATCCAAAGAAACAAACGTTCAATCCTTTGCATTTTTTTTTTTTTTAAACACCCAGCACATTGGTTTTCTTAGTTTGGCTTCTTAATTAGAAGCTAGCACTGAAGAAATCGAAGGGTGGTTGGTTCTCACCACCCACTTCTTCTTCTCCATCGTCCATGCTCTCGGACTCTACTGAGGCAGAGGTTAGAGTACTTCCGGATCTCTCCTCCAAGATCCCGGTGGGGTGCAACGGGAACAGCTGCAGCGTCTCATGGGGGCCGTTCATGTTGGCATGACCAACTTCACTGCGGTCCGTTCCAGTGGCATGATGATCATGATGGTAAGCTCGATGAGGTGAGTTGCTGCATGCCCTTGGACTTCTCTCTTGGCGCACTTGAAACTCTGGCCTTGGATTCATGTTCATAGATCTGGGTAAGAAAATGCTGGGGAACTGTGGTTGGTGGTGCCAGCCAAGTCCACCAACCCGTACTGGTACCGTAAAGTAATATGGGCCGGGAACAACTGCATGAAAGATGAAACATGAAAGATGGGCCACAACACCATCCAACAGATGATACGATGAGAGAGAAAAAGATAGCTTTTTCGAAGGAAAAAAAAATGATGAGAGAGAGGGAGACAAATAATGTAGTTTTACTTTTATTTTATTATTATATTTTTTTTTGGGTAAGAATTTTACTTTTAACTTTAACATAGTTCCAACAGTAACACAACAATGCAAAAAGTAATCAGTACTACAACTTTTTTTAATCCAGCGTATAAAAGAAAAAAAAAACAATAATAACTTGCGTAGAAAATTAACGTAAGAGCTACTAGAGATAAAAGTAGGAGACCAGCTGTTATCTGAAAATATAAACAAAAAAAATGAAGGGGAAGAAATTGAGGGAAAATTCTTGTAAACAGCTGAGATATTATAGGATAGTTGTTCAATATGGTGCAAATAGAAAGTAACTGCTAAGGGAAGAATAGGACAGATGGCTTTTTTTTTTTTAAAAAAAAGAAAATTAATTTGGGAGTTACTGGAGGCTGGTTAAAACATGAGCAAAAAAGCATGAGAATGGTAGCAAAGCAGGAGAAGCATCAGACCCAAAACTAGAAAGAAAATATTATGAACAAAGAAGCAAACAGAAAGGTAAAAGTAAATTTCTGAAATTACACAGGGAAAGAGAAGTCCATTAAGCACGATCTCTGATGCACGCAAACAAGTAAAAGATCATTAATTATAGTTCCAGCTTAAGCAAAAATGATGCATTAAATACTACAGTGTATAGATAAGATCGGAAACATAACCAGTATAAATGGAACCATAATGACAACCTGCATGATAAATACGGTTTTTAAGTGAGGGAGGAAAAACAAGGACAAAAAAAGGAAAAAAGAAAACCCCATCTCAAGCAAATAAAAAGAAATGATGGATCACCTCAAACCCTTGAAAAAATAATTTGCCAACTTCACATCAAAGACAGCCCAAGAGGCTCACCATTGGTGCAAGTTGGTGGAGGAGGTGGTGAGAGGACCGGTGCCGGCGGTGCCCGCAGGTGGAGGTGTCGGCTATCGTAGGCAAAGCTCTCCTGCTTCTGCTTCTGCCGCTGCCGAGCCTTGTGGTTCTGAAACCAGTAGAACACATTCTTCCCCTCGATGCTCCCGTACTCCCTCAGCATGCCGGTTATCTGCTGTATCTGCTCCGCGCTCGGCGTCCGCATCCCCTGCCCGTAGAACCCCTCCAGCAAAGCAATCTGCTCCTTGGTCGGACTCCACCGAGAGCCCAACAACGTCGGCGACGAGGCCGATGCCGATCCCTTGCATTCCTCCATGGCTATAGAGAACTAAGGGGAAGAGCTGGATGTGCAGTAGGGTTCTCTTCTGTAGAAAGGGGTGGCCTCTTTTATGCATGCACGAAGGGTGGTGGGGGGTGGCCGGGTGGGGTTGGGAGTGTGATATCTATTTGTCGCGTAGTGGGGTCAAGAAACGTGAGAGCGGAGAGCGGGGTGGGTTGGAGCTTGGCGTGCGTGCGGTTTCTCGCGCTGGCCCGCTCTGAAAACATGGCCGGGAGCGGCCGAGGAGCATTGAATGGGGTGGGCAACGGGTGGGGTGAGAGACTATTACGGATTTGAGTTTTGGGTTTGGGGGCGATGACCGATGACCATGGGTTACTTGTGGATTGGAGCTCATAATGAATGGGCTTGTATCCCCTCAGAAATTATATAAATTCTTTCCTTGTGTTATCGGATTTGATAGGACCTTGACCTCTTTTCTTCTTCTTCTTCTTCTTCTTCTTCTTCTTATCATAATAGTATATATTCGACTGTTTCTAGGGAAAGTAATTATTTAATTATGCAGTATTTGTAGTGATCCATTTGGTCGATTATATTGGTGATTATCACGTGACTTAACATACTTATTGATTTCATTGCTGTACTTGGTAATCATGATTGTCCACTTGGCAATGTAGAAGTATTTCAAGAATATTGTGCTTGTATAGAATGATAGCCTACAAAGGAGGAATAGAAAAGGGATAATAAAGAATATATCAATTAATTCAACTTATATATTCCCATCAAACACTTTCTTCCATCCAATCGGACTAAATCAGGTAGAACGAAGGCTATTCTTGGAATCCCACGCACTTAACCAGGACGCACCGAATAATTAAAAAACAGTTTTAGGATGGATGAGTGCGCGCGCACTGAAGCATGCTTCCCCCAGGGGCATGAATGATGGCACGAAATCCATTCCAAACACCTGGAGATTCTGTGGGAATTCGTAGGAAAGCAAACAAAGAAACCAGCCAAAAATGTTAACATGGAAAAGGGCATGTTCGTGTGCATGGTAGTCAGCAGCCGAGTTACGGAGTTATACCTGGGCCCGGGACTCGACAGGAAGAGATCAGGTCTTTTATTAGTAGCCAGCCTATAAATAATAGATTCTACTAGGTGAGAGGAGCCATCTATAGGATAGCAGAAGATAAATGAGGGAGCTTTGGGAAATGGAGAGCTAGCTTTTTGCAGCAGGCTGGGAGGTGACTGGTGAGTGAGAGGGAGACCAAACGGCGAGGGGGATACTGGGAATCTCTCTAATGCTTACATATGATGGAGGGAAAGGGAGAAGGCTAAGCCTTTGGAGGGGAAGAGGTATGTTGGCAGCTTTTTGGGAGGTGAGTCGAGTGGGAGGAAGGTGGTCGGGGGTTTTCCGACTGGGCGAGGCAGCGCCACCTTTCAGGGTCGTCTCGTGAACTCCAACCGCTTCCTCTTTCTCTCTCGTGCTCGCCCGGATCCAAGCGTATTGGTTGGGCGTGTCAGCGGAACCGAGCAGCAACGACTATGGAGTCGGACGGCCGTTAACGAGTCTTTCCGGTGGGAGTACTCGAGGTGACACTGCAATATATATGAACAAAGTCTGAAATCTTTGTTTTGGTTAAATGGTACATAGACGTCATTTTCGAGGGTGCGGCACTGCAAGCTTCTTACAAGGTGAATCACATGGTTATTCAACTGAATTTTCTTTTCTTTTTTTTTTTCGGTAATTCAAATAATTTAAATTATTCTAAAAAAATTATATGATGAGAATAAGAAAATAAAATATGATAAATCTATCAATCTGTTCGGATGATTGGACTAAAAATTTTATGAAATTTATGCATTAGGTAAGAAAAATCACTCAAAGCTAGACTTATATTCCTAAATACTCGCGAGCTGTTGGAGCGGGCAACTCCAAATTCTATAAGAAAGGGGGGGCAAAAAAAAATCATTGAACTAATTTTTCTTAGCTGTATTAGCTCAACCCATAAATCTCACGAGATTTTGGGTCCAAGCATCCAAATAGATCTAAAATAAGAAGAACAGTTGAAGCATCCAAAGAGTAGATCCTAATTGCTCATTCAAAATTAGCAAGCAACGCGCTTTTAGTTTCTTATTACGAATCATCAACGGCCCCTTATAAACTAAGAATATATCATCTAGCTTGCACTTCAACGACCAGCTAACCACTGCTTTATCAGAAAAATTAAAAGCCCGTTGCTTGCCAGAGCAACTAAAATTCCTGGGTCTGATATACGCAAAACTATAGTTGAAGCTATCGCTATTGGTTCTTTGCTCTTGAAAAGGCAATAAAAATTCATGTTTATGGAAAAGATGAGAAAATCTTAATGAATCATTGGCGCTGCTAGCGGCCAAGATACGGTGGCAAAACATATGTTGGAAGACTAATATTTTTGAGAAACGGTTTAAGAGTAAAACCAGAATCACAAAAGTGGTTATTATATTATATACTATAAGAGATCAAATCATTGGATCAAGGCTTCAATGACAATATTTTCTTGTCTTTAGATCGGTTAAATGTTAAACCGAGCTTGTAATCAAGCTCGAACTTGAATTTAAGTTCGAACCGAGACTGTGGCGCTGCTACAAAGTATGCACTTTGTTAGCAGTATTTAGCCGAAGGTGCCCGTAAAAATGTTGGTTTTCTGCAACATTTCCTCCTAAAAGCTGCAGATTTTTGAAGGACGATACTAATTAGGGATGCAAAGAGGCCGGCCTGCAGCCTGCAGGCTAACATTGTTTACATTTGGCGGCCTGATGGGATGCAAGCCCCCAACACGGGCCCAGCCCATTTGCGTCTACTCCAAATCCCGTTGGGGGACCTAGTGGCATCCATATATTTAATGCCAGTAATAAAGATAGCAGATCGACGCTGGATAAAATCTCCCGGATTTCAATTGTTTTAGCTGCGTTTTTCGGATCGCGGCTAAAAACCCATGGTTCCATTGAAGCTCCCAGTAAATCTGTGCTTTCTCTGATTTAGAAGCCCTTCCTGATCAAATTTCCCAAACCGGTGAAGTTTTTCTATGGCTTGCCTTGAAGAACAAGCTTCACGCAGAAAAGATGCTTGCTAGAAAAAGATGGGTGATGACTGATAAGTATGGGCTACATTCTTTGTGGCTGCAATGAGGAAATATCGTCACACATCTTTCTTCGATGCCTCTGCTTCAAAAGTATCTGGACCACCTTTAAGGCTTTATCTCGATATTGAAGGATGGCCTGCCAAGTTACATGCACTTGGACATCTCGGAGGAACAAGTCATTGTACAGATCTTGAGATCAACTTGTGAACGCCTTGTTTTGGCGTACATGGCAAGAGAGAAATGGAGGGATCTTTCTCTATTGAAGTACTCCATCTTCTCCGATCTATAGAAGACGCTCCACACTTCTAAGCTTTGTTAGGTCCGACAAAACTAAAGGACATTGCAAACTATGGGAAGGCTTACCCTCCTCGGCTACCTCTGTTGTTCTTCTCTCTGGAAAGGGACTTCTTGTTCATGCTTTGCCAAATTATCCTCCTCTCTTGTACATACTTCTTCTTATTTGAATAAACTTGGAGGAGGTGCATGCCCCTCTAATTCCATAAATGAATAAATAAAAGAATAGGTAACTTTGTGAAGAAGCAAAATGGAGAGAACCTATTTGAAACTGTTTGATTATCTGAGAAATATATGAGATGTTATAAAAGGTTCGATGATGTCATGATATATTGGCCTTATGAGTGATGACCTTATTTAGGAGGCTCGGAGCTGCTTGTTTACAGAGAAATTTTTGGATAAACTTAATCTACCACGTATGCAATGGCCACTTCAGATTTGTGCAAGTGGATGAACGAAAAGTTTGAAGTGATTTGAGATCTATACGAGAAGCAATACATCGTGAAAAAATATCTATCATTCTTTAAATAAATGGCCTCTGCTGGCTGCAGGCGTACAGAGTGGTCATTTGCCTCGAAATCCATCTCTCCTACTCCTGCTAGGATGAATGAATGCTTGGTAGCTGCACATGTTGCAACGGTGGCAACCTGGAAAGGATCAGGCATTCGGCCTCCAAAGAACCCGTACATATTGCAGGGAGCTTCATCGCTACCATGGCAGCTCTAGAAAACTCGATGAAGAGAAGAAAAAGCAAAGGGAGAAGTAAGTTGGATGCATCCATACATATTTGTGGGGTGGTGGTGGAATGCTAATTGGAGAAATCCATAGCATTAGCCAATTGGTCGTCAGGTATTATCAAAAGTGAGTTTCTATAAAACCTAAAAAAATAAATGAATGGATCGTAGCTATTATAGTTGCATGCACAACAATGAGCATTAACGTGGGCCCATCCACATTAGTGAGAGGCATGTGGCTGGTCACATCAGGATCAGGTCAATTCTTAACCTTACACATGTGATTAGGTGTAGATATTTTGCGTTTCATGAAACTGATTTTGGTGATTAGACTGGTCATAAAACCTGAAAACAACTTGCACGAAAATTATGTCTCCCCTTACCTTTCATAAACCTCTTTTTAGTACAATCTTTTGAAAAGCTTGAAGCTTGATTCTCTTGAGAATCTTGAAATTGCTGGTTAGTGGATTCCATAAATCTCTTCCTTTACCAACCCTCCTTCGTTGATTCCTATGGAATCATACGGGAGTGGGAGTTTGGTTGTGCATGTTAATTAGATGCTCCTAGATGCCTCGCATTAAGCATCCAACATAACTTGAAGCCATCTTTATAAATTATGTTTTTAAGAACATTATTGTAGTGTAGATCGGAGAGCATCATTAGTTCCATGTTAATTATAAGTCAAGAAGAATTTTAACTTATATAGAAAGAAACCATCATTCCCATATGGGGCATATAAAATCGCGAGGCTCATGGACATATGAAAATAAGGAGGAGGATACCTTTTCTCTCTCTATATAGACTTAAGGATCAGAGTGGACAATACCTCATGTGCCTAGTCATCAACCTTTGGCCACACTAAATATAATTCTACTTTAATATATTTTTCAT
Organism: Cocos nucifera; assembly: GCA_006176705.1. Lineage (NCBI taxonomy): Eukaryota > Viridiplantae > Streptophyta > Magnoliopsida > Arecales > Arecaceae > Cocos > Cocos nucifera. Next base: position 391,691 of record QRFJ01000019.1, read on the forward strand.
GCCTTCCTTTAGGTCATAAAAATGATATCCTTTTACAACTTCCTTTGGACATGCTAGTAATGCTAGCGAGACAAACTAGCTTTAGCTTTGGAATATTTGGGAATGCACTCATTTGGTTGTGGTCCCTTTGAAAGCTGTGGTCCATTCTACTGAAAAAGATCGCGTAGAGTCATGCATTAGAAGCCAAAAGGATGCCTTTGTTTAAGTCAAGCTAACCATCTATAAGCCAGTGGTTAGGATGCCCTGATGGCGAGGGTGCACTCACTTGGGACAACCAAGATCTCATCTCCCTCTTTTCTATTTTCAGACCTAACCCTAGAAGCAAGGATAATTTAAACCATGGAATACTAGATCAGATGCTTGATACTTGGCATTTGACCGGCAGGATCCCTTGCTGTGAACATATATGCCCTTGTGTATTGACACAGACATCCAATTTACCTAGCTTGGTAGCTGTTCAATTTCGGAATTTTAGATCTTTCATGGAGTGCACTAGTTTGCAATTTTTGAACTTCATATGAGTTTCCGAACCTTTTAACTGAACTAGTGAAGTTGCTATTTACCGTTACAATATCTTCAATTAGCAACACCGGTGTTGGTCGTTTCAGTCCTTGATTGTATTTTTTTTTTTAAAAAAAAGGAAAATAACATCGACCATAGAGAATATTTTATTATTATAATAAAAATAATACTATTCGCACATCATGAAATTTTGATTTGAACGGTGTAGTCCAAGATGTTTAAATTGCAAGATGTCAATTACGCCGATATCCTGATTTATCTTGGTTTATATGGCAAGTAGAGATTTAATCTTAAATATAAATATTGAAATATTGGCCTACATAGCAAATATGAAATTATCAACCATGTTTAAACATTAATTTCAATATTTATCAATTAAAAATCATTAAAAATAAAAAATGATGGAAAATAGCACAATGTCGATCTATATTTATATTGGTCAGGATAACATGTCTAGATTTTTTTAAATATAATATATCAAGGGGTGCCTAATACTGATACAAATCAAGATCTTGATTGAAATGAAAATCTTGTTATAACCTTTACTAGGTAAAGGATGGAGGTGCATTTCTGTAGGACTTTCGCTCGTTTCAGCATCCAAATAACTGAGTTCACAATCTGTGAGTGGCTCGGCATGAAAGAATCATGATTATTGTTGGTGCAGAAATCCGTCTTCATCGGAGGTCGTCGGAGTTGAGGCCGCTGAGGTTGCCATCGGGGATCTGCAAAACGAAGTCCCGTCCGGAACCGGTGGGGGGTGGCTCCGGCAGGACCCTCCGACGATCAAGTTAGTTTTCAGCCAACAGGAATGAAGTGCTCGGAATGAGTTTCGGAGCTTAGAGATGAGGAGGAGAGCTTAGAGAGTCGAGAGTTCAGAAAGCTTAGCCTGGGCGTATCTGGAGGGTCCTTTATAGGCGAAGCTTAGTTGATGGCGACAGCCATACCGTCGCATGGAGTTCGGTACGGAGAGGATGGTGTTATCAGACGGTCGGTGATGGCCATACTGGCAAGTCGTGGGCCGCATGGAGTTCGGTACGGAGAGGAAGACGTCGTCAGGGAGTGACGTTGCCAGAGGTCTGCGACTACAAAAGATAAGATCAACTAAGCTCCTTGGAGGCGTATCTGTAGGCGTATCTGGAGGGTCTTTTGTAGGCAGAGCTTAGGTTGTCAACGGTCGCTCGGGAGAGATCTTATCTCTAGCCGAGGTTGTCTACGGTCGCTCGGGAGAGATCTTATCTCTAGTCGAGGTTGACTCGGTCACTCGGGAGAGATCTTATCTCTAGCTTGACTCGGTCGCTCGGGAGAGATCTTATCTCTAGCCGAGGTTGTCGACGGTCGCTCGGGAGAGATCTTATCTCTAGCCGAGGTTGACTCGGTCGCTCGGGAGAGATCTTATCTCTAGCCGAGGTTGTCGACGGTCGCTCGGAAGAGATCTTATCTCTAGCCGAGGTTGTTGCTCGCGTTAGGACGAGGTTCTCCTCCTATTCCTAATGGGCTGTGGGGGCACATAAGGGCCGCTGCCAGAGCCTCTCCCCCCATCTCGTCCTTTGTAAACGAGGCCTTAGCTCGGGAGAGATCTTATCTCTAGCCGAGGTTGTTGCTCGCATTAGGACGAGGTTCTCCTCCTGTTCCCAACGCGGCTGACTGCTTCATCCCTGTCAACGCATAGTTTTCGCATCCAGAAATAATATTGTTGAGAGGGGAGAATTTTATCGAGGGGAAGCCACTCGCAGCACATTTTCGTTTGAGGGTCGTCGGGGTGTTGTTCCTCGAGTTCCCTCGGGCAGCGAGTCCCATCCAGACAACCTCCTCTGTTACATGCTGGCCTCCTTAATTCGGAGCATGCTTCTCTTGACTTTGTCGCTGGGAGACGGCGGATCGCCGATGTAGCTAGCTCCTAGCTCCTCCCCGGGTGGCGTTGATGACGCCGCGAGGCGATCGACTTTCTTGTCTTTTCTAGTTATGGTGGCGCTTTTAGCCGATCTTCTCCTGCTTCAAATCGGCGTCGGAGGAATTTATCCCGTCGTCCCATTTTGGCGAGCTCTTCAATCTCATCTTGGAGCTGAACGTATTCCTCCGTGTCGTGGTGGTGGTCGCGATAGTAGGGGCTTTACTTGCTTCGATCACGCACGTTTGAGGAGGCCGTAGTCCATCAGGTCTTGGCGGCTGGCTCTTAACCTCGCCGAGAATCCGAGTTAGAGGAGCGGGTCATAGTTGCGGAACCTTTCGGGAGGAGGATTTCTTCGCACCCTTCTATCGGGGCTTCCTTTGTAGTGAGCTCGAGAAGTTCGGGCTTCGCTTGGGCGGAACTTCATTCCGCTTTTCCGCGAAACTTTCCGTGGGAGAACTTCATGCTTCTTTGTCCGGACTTCCTTGCTCGCAGGGAGGGGGTCGGCTTTGCTTGCCCGAACTTTATTGCATCTCCCATGAATTCATTGTAGCAACGTACCCAAAGGGGAGTTCGGCCTCGATCATCCTGTGGCGGTCTCGAGCGCGGCCAAACTTCATTTGGGTGATCTACTGTGGAGTTCGCCTCACTTATGCCGAATTTCATTCGTGGGAGAACTTCGTTCCGCCACTGCTTGCACCGAACTTTACTGTGATGGTGGAGTTCGGCCTCACTTACGCCGAACTTCATTGATGAGCTTCAAAGGGAGAGTTCGGCCTTGCCGAACTTCATTTCGATGATGATTTGAGGAGTTCGGCCTTCCGCCGAACTTCATTCCACGGGAGAACTTCCCTTCGCCTTTGTTTGTGCCGAACTTCATTCCGCTTTGGGGAGCTCGGCTTTCCTCCCGCCGAACTTCGTTTGGCTTTGGAGAGATCGGCTTTTTCACGCCGAACTTCATTCTAATTTGGGGAGTTCGGCTTTTTTACGCCGAACTTCATTCCGCTTCTGCGGAAGAGCTTCTGCTCTCCGTTTCTCTCCTAAGGACGATTGGCATGCCCGAATGCTCTTCCTTAAGATCGGTTCCTCGGGTTTTTCTGGCAAAGTCTCCGTCGAAGGTTGTCGCACGGCCTGTATCACCTCGACGGGGCCGCGAACCCATCCAGGACTGCTCTGCATCTGTGGTGGCTTCGGGTGGAGTCTGGGCTGCCAGGGCTGCAACGGGAGCCGGTCGCCGAGTCGAAGCTCTCGAGGCACTTTCTCTTCGGGAGAGAACTCTAGTGAGAAAGAACGGATCTCCGGAGAGAGAGAAATTATCACCGAGCACTCCTTTAAGAACAAGGAACCTCGAAGGTTCAGTCCCTTCTTCCAGCGCCAATCTGTTGGTGCAGAAATCCGTCTTCGCCGGAGGTCGCCGGAGTCGAGGCCGCTGAGGTCGCCGCCGGGGACCTGCAAAACGAAGTCCCGTCCGGAACCGGTGGGGGGTGGCTCCGGCAGGACCCTCCGACGGTCAAGTTAGTTTCCAGCCAACAGGAATGGAGTGCTCAGAATGAGTTCCAGAGCTTAGAGATAAGGAGGAGAGCTTAGAGAGTCGAGAGTTCAAAGAGCTTAGCCTGGGCGTATCTGGAGGATCCTTTATAGGCGGAGCTTAGTTGATGGCGACAGCCATACCGTCGCATGGAGTTCGGTACGGAGAGGATGGTGTCGTCAGACGGTCGGTGATGGCCATACTGGCAAGTCATGGGCCGCATGGAGTTCGGTACGGAGAGGAAGACGTCGTCAGGGAGTGACGTTGCCAGAGGTGGTAGCCATGTCCTCTGGTTTCGTCGCCTGTCGCAGACTGATGGCGACAATTCATCTCGTAGGAGAGTTCGGCAGAAGGGAAGGCAGGGGGAGTTCGGCTGGCTGAAGGGTTGGCCATCTGTAGAGTTCGGCTGGCCGAAGGGTCGGTCATCTATAGAGTTCGGCCGAGGGACGGTTGCCGAGGAGTTCGACCGCTGAGAGGCCCGAAGAAGCTCGGCTGAGGCCCGGTTGAAGGACTTCGGTTGCTGGTTGGTTCGGCTAAGGCTCGTCCGCTGAGGAGTTCGGCCGCTGAGAGGACTTCGTTGAAGCTCGGCCGCTTGGAGTCGGTCCGAAGGAGTTCGGCCGTAGGGAGTCCGAAGGAGTTCGGCAGAAGGGAAGTCTGAAGGAGTTCGGCAGCCCAGGAAGTTCGGTCTCGACGCTGGGAGTCCGGAAGAAGCTTGGAAGCTGACTAGTTCGGCCTGCTGGAAGAAGCTCGACTGCTGGGAGTTCGGTTGAAGCCCGTCTGCCGGAGCTCTTCTGCGGCTACTGGTTACATTAAGCCGAGCATCGGACCGAGCTTCGGCAGGAGCAGAATTTATCTCTAATAATTATTATTATAGTTGGAGTGGCTTCCACGGTGTATAATTTTTAAAAAATTGCTATCAACGAGCATTTCATCAATCAAATCCAATCATGCATTGCACAGAGAATTACGTTCAATCAGGCTAAGTACTACTACACCAAAAAGCAGCCTCAAATTCCCTTCATCCTTCGAAACATGACCATTCGCATATTATACAAAGCTGTGATTAGATAGCTATCATCTCATATAATTTGTAATTTTTTTTTAAAAAAAGTTTTTGCTATGGTACATAAAATAAATATCATAAGTATTAATCGAGATCATTGATTAGTTGAGGATATTTAAGAAAAATTATTTTCCAACTAGTGCTCCATTGACTGCCATTTTACCATCTTCCATGGACACTCTTTTCTCTCTATAGACCGTTGCTCTAGCCTTCATGCCGTCCTCTCGTCTCTCATCATAGCTCATCATTGACGAAATTATTAGGTGAACATCGGATAAAATCATCTTATATGGATTTATTTTATGTTACGATGAAATTATTAGGTGGGTTGATTTCATCCTATATTCGCGGCGAACCCGGTCCACTTAATAAATTTTTCCCACCACTGCCCACAAATCCCAACTCACCGCAAGCAACATCACGTCAGCATCCGATCGGAGCGGGGTATGGAGCGGTTTGTAGTTTAAATTCTCACAGTACCAAACTATTATATTGGCCGCCTTAACATTATAAATTTTTTTAACATCCGTCACCATCTAATGGGTCCATCCAATCCCTGCCGTTCTTCCAAAATTCAACGGTCATAAAGCGGCAACCCTGCATTTGACCGTTATACGAGAACATTTTTAAACCACGCCAATGGGCCTCCATCTTTTATCGGATGTACCTTCGGAACAGAGCATCACGTACCGTAACAACTCCCATCTAACCCAAACGAAAGCTCCACCAACTCAACGGTCGAGATCTAGTGATACCACGATGCAGAAGCATCTCCGCGAGGTAACTTAACGGGCAGCTTTATTACAGGGAAGGCCGATGGTGGTGCCCTTCTCTGTTTTTATTATATTTTGGAGTTCACTGGCTCTGGAGAAACGACACCGCCCCCTTTTCGTCTCCAGCCCATGTGATCGGCTCTCGAACGACGCGACGCTTCCTGGCCTTCCCGAGCTCACGAGCTATTGGTGGTTTTGCTGCACTCCATGAACAATTCCCGGGTCCAAGCTGGGATTTTTGGGAGCAAAAGCTGGGAGATTAGGGTCGTAATGGCGGGTTACAGCAAAAGCTGAGTTTTAAGAGCTTTGGAGGTGCCATTAATGGCTGGTGGTTCTCAGGATGCGGTCTCGATGGTAAAGGTGTGATCTGTACTGTGGTTTTAGTGTTTCTGGGGTTTAGAAGTAGGTGGAGTTTTTTTTTTTTCTTTTCTTTTTTTAAAGAAAAAATGAGTAATTTCTGCCTTGATTTCTGCTTTTGGATTCTTGGAAATGTTGCATTTGTTTCAGATTAGGGGGTTTTGGGATTGTGAAGATTCGTCCTTCCAAAAGTAGGGATTTTGTTTTGTTTTGTTTTGTTTTTTGTTTTTTTTTTGTTTTTTTGTTTTTTTCTTTATTTGCTAGAACTGTTATTGGCTTTAGTGATGAGCCAAAAATGGAATTTTTAGATACAAGGTGGAGATTTCTGGGCTGTTGCTGAACGATATTAGTGTTTTGGTGGTTCGGGGGACGTGATTTGGAGGCAAAAAGATGCGACGTTTGAGCAGTTTGGGCATAGGGCTGAGCCTTGTCTCAGGGTTCCTGTTCTTGGCGCTGGCAGCAGAACTTTACTACTTGTTTTGGTGGAAGAAGAGAGGAGCTAATGGAGATATAGAGGATAACTACAACCCAGGGAGAGAGCTCCTCTATCTCTTCTGCTGGAAGAAGCCATCTTCTCTAAGCTCCACAGCTCTCAACCCCCAGGAAATCTCCACTTCAGCTAATTCCACAGATCACTCTGACGATGGTCAGCTTTACCTCCACTCGAACTCAGGAAAAGATCATCTTTTGAGTCCATTTGGAGGAGGAGAAGAGAGTGTGGAGGCAGAGCTTATGAGGCTGCACAGCCTCTCGGGGCCTCCAAGAATTCTCTTCACCATCAAAGAGGAGACAAAGGAGGACTTGGAGTCAGAGGATGGGAGATCCAGAGGAGGGAGGAGCAGGAAAAGTTCGAGAGGGAGGAGCTTGAGCGATTTGCTTGTCTCTGCTGAGACCCCATTTTTAACTCCTCTCTCTTCCCCTCCTTTCTTCACCCCACCTCTGACCCCCTTGGATTGCTACAGTCGACATGGATTCAACCCCCTCTTTGAATCCTCAAAAGAAGATGATTTGAATAGGGTCAGGTCCTCACCCCCTCCAAAGTTCAAGTTTTTGAAGGATGCTGAGGAGAAGCTCTTAAGGAAGACACTGATGGAAGAAGCCCTGAAGGCTCACAGAAATGGGGGAGTTGTTGAGGATGTGGCCAAGCAACAGGCTTCTCTTCCTTCTCATCATCATCCTGCGGTTGCTACCTCATCTCCCACAGGCCCAGAAGAAGAGGAGAATGGTTCTTTCATCAACATCGTCATTGCAAAGAACAGAGATAAGGGGCACCTCCACCATTCAAGCTCCTCCCAGGTAATTCCATTACCTTCTTCTCCCTCAAATGTTAAAGCAGCACATGGGAAGCCTATTTCCCACCTGAGTTCCAAGGAATGAGAAGTGATCATGTTTTCAATTGTTGTTTGATCTTTAATCCGCCATCATATTTTTCTGTGAAGGTTGTTGAGTGGAATATAAAACAAGCTTTCATTTGCTTCTCAATTTGGCAGTGAGTTCAGTGGCCCATTCAGGTTTTTGGTATTTCAGTTTTCTCCACTCATATACTGCAACATGGTTTCCCCACTTCTAATCCAGATGAGGCAGTTGTTGTGTGTGTATCATGAAGTTCTGTTTGTCATCATTCCAATTTAATCTTTTTAAAGCCCCCAAGTGGATATTTAGAGATTGCCTTCTGCAAAGACACCAAAAAGAAGTATAGTTCCCATCCTCTTGTCTTCCAGTGTCGGAGCCTGTAATTATTCGTGCGGGTAGTGCTGGTGCTGCAGCTTGCTGCTGCTCTTTGCTCTTTGTCAAAAGAAGGGGCAGTTGTGTTTTTTTCTCAAGGGAAAGACATTGCCGACTCTTTCCATTACTTTTAGACTAGTCCATCAATCCTTTATTCTTTCTTTTGTTACCTTGTAAAATATTACCCTTATACATTCAGCCCACCATTAGGAGGGATGTACATAAGGAGCAGGTTTTCAGTATTCTAGATGAGATCACTTTAGGGATAAAGTTTTGGTAAAATCGTAACTATTTTTCTCAGATATACCAGATGTTTTCAGGTGGTTGGGAAGCTGGGGCTGTCAATTTAAGAAAGTTTAGCTGCTGAGAGGGGAAGGATTGAATGCTTGTGTTCTTTGTTTGTTGAAAATTCTCTGCCGGTAGTCTCAGGGTTGGTGTGATCTCCATTGAAAAATTTAACTGTTGACTTAACTGCTTCCCCATTTAGCGGGAAAGGTTCGAAGCTAGTGCTACATGTTGGAATCTCCCATGCCTTTTTGTAGCCCCAATTCAGGTCTGGTGTGACCTTACAGCAATATATACAGTGCAAACCACCTGGATTTGTCGCCTTTGCACCCTTGGTTTGTGCTGAAGATCATGAAGACCAATGCCTTCTCACCTCAACATTAATTATTTGATCCGGTAATCCTGCACCAGGTCCTTGGTGATTCAATTGGAGATAGCGTCGACGCTATTGTAGCATCTTACTTACCGGCTTTACTTATTTTTCCATCCTTGCACAAGAAAATAAAATAAAAGTGCATCCTTTTTATACTCAAAATTTTATTTCTCATGTAATTTTGACCTCGGCTCTGAAATGAATATTTTATCATAGTAGGACAAGGTTTAATTTTAGTACATTTGCATAACAAATAAATATTATGCTCTAAATTTTGGAATCTTGTGGGTGGGTACAAATAGGTATGCTATTAGCATAAGACAGGCGAAGAAAACTATTAGAGTGGGGGATGGTTGGTTAGAGGCAGTAGGTCCAAGTTAGGAGAATCATCAAAAAGATATAGTAATGAGATTTACCCAGGACAGGCCTAGCTAGATCTTTAACAAAGGAACGGCATGGAAAGCTATGGAGGTGGTGATGATCACTTGCCCTTTAGCTAAGCACGAAACCGGTGATATCCAAACTTCTTTACGAGCTCTTTAAACTGGAGCCACAACAACTTATATGTCGCAACCATGAGCAATGAGATCGGCCCCTGATAGAATAAGATGAAGGAATAAATCCATCTTGGAGTCTTCGCCCTCCTCCTCCTGCTCTTCTTCCTCTTCTTCTTCTTTGTTGGTTGTCTTGGAATCATACACTTGACATCCTTCTTCTTGGTTGGTTGTCCTGGAATCATACACGGTGACCCCATGTTGCATGCGACAAGCTTCTCCCCGTCGAGGAAATGGACCGGAACTATTTCTCTCGTGGAGAATTGGATCCCTCCAGGTGCCATTGTCCAGTTTCCATTATTCCCTGGTTCAGTGTTTCAAAAGATATATACCTCCCTTCTCTTTGATTGCTTTCCCCAACCTCTTGCTTGAGGCTTTTGTTCCGTGTTCTCTTCCTTGGCAACCTAGTGGACCCAAGAAGCATAAAACAAACCATGTTATCCCCTCACTGCCCATCCAATAGACTCGCATGTGAGGTTTGTCTCACATAAAAAGCCTGTCGAGGAATGCGATGCATCTTTTCATGCGATAGAGAGTGACGCCAAGTTTACAACTTGAAGCACATTTTTCTTGCACCTTGAGTTTTTCCTCGGGAACAAGTTTAAAGAATTGTGTGGAAAATATGGAAGAAAATATGCACCAAACCAACAGAGATCAAAATCCTTAGGTTATATATTTTTTTACCCAAAACCTTAGTTCGTACGTGGTATTCTCCAGCGTCCCCCACTAACACACTTCCTCCTCGGAGAGGGAATCCAACCGAAAGAAAAAAGTTCCACCATCCTCCAACTTTTACGCATCAAACCAAAATATAAGGCTGCTACTTTTGCGTGGCCTGTCCTCATGACCCCTTACCTTTCCTGGAGAACAAGGGGTCCGGCATGTTATGCTATGCCTCACGAGAGAAATCCGTACCGCCATCAACAAATTATAATGGCGCGTCGTTCTCAGAGTGCACCAAGCTTAGTGGCTGGTTACCCTACTTAGGGATGGGGGACCCGTAGTATACATCACATCATGCACTAATACAACCAGATACAAAATGATAAACACTAATGTGTGACAAAAAGCAGCATAGAATTTGTGTTAGAACACCTAATGGAGAAGGTTATCACGCATCGACCAGAACCTGCACTTCAATATATAATAATCCTTTTCCCTGTTCTAACCAATAATTTCTCCACAAAACAGAGCTGGCTGCAATCAAATTAAACATGACTCAAGCAACCACAAATATGGAGAGGATTTCACTTTACCAGAAAAAAAAAAAAAAAAAAAATGCAAATCAAAGTCTGTTGTTTTGCCCTAGTGAAAAGGCGTAAAATTATCTGGGAACCCAGCAAGTTTAATTTGAGTGGATATCGTTAGGATCGGTGACATAAATTGCCGATGAAGTGACCTCTATATGAAGTTTTGATCCTCAATGCCATATCCACATGACTGTCAACATGCAAATGAGGGAAGATGAGTTGCTTTCCCCTCCTGTTAAATCATCTATTAGCAATAAACACCTGTTAGTCATAGATGACACGGGCAGGAGACGACCACATAAAATTGTAGCCATAATAAAAAAATTTAGTATTATAACTTTCTCTTTTTAAACAACACTTAAAAATTAAAGAGTAAATAACTAAACCAATGGGAGTATCCCATAATTAACTTTATCCTAACTATCTCGGACCAGCTATACGTATACGACTTTTTCCCTCAAAAAAAAAAAAAAAAAAAAATTGAATACAAGTTGGAGAATATACGTGAGCATATTCAGAAAAGGACATTCACTTACATCAATAGCTTTTGTCGGCATAATCCTTTCAAAATTATTTTTGACAGAATCTACCTTGGTATATCTTGAACACCTGTCCACAGATACCAGTTCTTGAGATACCAGAGTCCTCTACTTTAAGTGCTCCTTCGTGACTTCGGTGCGCATGCCTATACCGTCAGTTAGCCCTCTGCTTTGTGCCATACTGGCGCGATCCCTGAGCTCTCTAGTATGATCAAAATCCTATGCTTTCTCCGGCGCGGTCGGCTCGACGAATTTGTAAGGACTCGTTTAGTGCACGGGAAATGGAGAGAGGACGAGAGAATTTTTGAAAAGTGAAGAGAGTCTGAAGTTTTAAGATAGAAGGAAAAGTTTTTATATTTTATAAAAAATAAAAATTTATAAAAGAGATAAATTTTAAAAAATTTTATAGGATAAAAATTGATGATATTTTTTAAAAAAAATATATTTTTTTAAAATTCATATCATAGATTTTGTAAAATATCAATAGATAATTAGAATACAATACTGAATAGTGATATTATATTAATATTTATATAATTTAATTAATATTTATATAATATTATATTTAATATTATCTTTATATATTAATAAATTTATTATATTAAAAATATTAATATTATATTGATATAATTGTAATAGAGTTGTGGCATCTTAATCATTATTTTCGAGGCTCCTCTGCTGACATCGACCCTTGGGTCGGAATTACATGGTGAGCCACCTAGCTGTTCTCCCTAACTTCTATGGTCACCATATATGAAGGGATTGATTGGAAATCCCCGTATGACCCCATCAAATCAAACCATCAATGGAGATAGCTTACCAAATGCTACCTATAGTTATGTCAACCATCAAATCCTAAGCAACTAAGCCAAAATCATTAATAGGAATGGTTGACCATCTATTGGATGGAGTAACACAACAAAGCTACAAAAGATTACAGTGGGACTCCCAGGATGATGTAACTGAAAGAGGACAGGATTTTCCACCGCTCTTATCCTTTATGGCTCCAACTATGGCCTATAAATAGGAAAATCAAGGAATCCCGACAGGCATGCCACCATTCTATTGTTCTCTTTCTTACATATTCTATAGATTTTTGATTTGGACGTCGAAGGATCCTCATTGAAGCCAACTCTAATGAAGGATTTATTTTGCAGGTCCGATCGTCGCCATCTCTACCGGGCTTCACCCTACTTCGATACATTCAATCCAAGATGGAAATCTATAGTAATTAATTGACGCTAGAGAAAGAGCCAAAGCAATCTAACTAAAGAGGAAAGAGGTCTCGACAGAACCACTCTACTGCCTCCTGTCAGCAAGTCACTTGGCAGAGCCAAGGTGGGGCTATCCAGTCATCCGCCAGCCATGGGCCTACCAAGTCAATGTAGCTGCCCATAATGGCGGACCCCTGGCAACTCAACGACCTGGTCCATCAAGTTCAAGCACTAATCAATGCCGTCCAACACCTACTGCAAGTCATAGAGCAGTGACAGCCTCCTTGTTCGCTCCCTAGGCGATGCCATCTTTGCGCAGCCATCGTGACCAGTCTCTGATCTTGGAGAAGGCACCAACCAACCTCAGCCGATCAGCAACCACCATCCCATTGTGGGTCCACCTATGGTAGGTGACATCGACGATCCCTTACTTCCTTTGATGAAGATTCGAAGCCACGAAGGGGCCAACCCTCAAGGAACCCCATACGGCTACGTGCCGATCTTCATCTACAAATAAGCCAAGTAGAGGCTAACCCTCTGAGAACCCCACGAAGAGCCTAACCTTTTAAGGATCCTATATGGCGACATGCTGATCTTCATCTACCAATAAGCCAAGCACGGACTAACCCTCCGAAGACCCCATATGGCTATATGTCAATCTTCATCAACAAATAAGCCAAGCAAGGGCTAAGCCTCCGAGGACCCCACACGGCCACTTGCCGCTCCTCTTCCATAGAGAAGTCGACTTTAACCAGATCCAAGGTCACACAAGAGTCCTTGACAAGATCTAAAGATGTTGAGAAGCTGATCTTGATCAAATCCGAGGTTGCTGACCTTGACAAGATCCTAGGTCGTCGACCTTGACAAGATTCGAGATCGCAAAAAAGTCTTTGATAAGATTCAAGAATGCTGAGAAGCCAACCTTGACCAAATCCAAGGTTGCAGAAAAATTTTTGATGAGATCGAAGGACTCTGAGGTCACTGACCTTGACAAGATCCAAGGTTGCAGAAAAATTCTTGACAAGATCTAAGGATGCTAAGAAGCCGACCTTGACCAAATCTGAGGTCACCGACCTTGACAAGATTTGAGGTCACAGAAGAGTCTTTGGCAAGATCCAAGAATACTGAGAAACTAAATCTTCGGAGGGCATGATTCATGAAATGACCTATTAGACTAAAGTCGAGACATCATCAAGTGATACGGCATGCGAAAAAAATTGGACCTACAAGCTCAAACATGCTTCAAGGGCCATCCCCGAAGAGCTTTGCTTCCAAGTCAAAATATCTTGAACTTGGAAGCAGGGGACAAGTGTTATGGGGTCACTGCACCTCGATCATGATTCTTGAGGCTCCTCCACAGACATTGGCCCCCAACCATCGTCCCTAGGTTGGAATCACATGGTGAGCCATCGAGCTGTGTTCTCCTTGACTTCTGCAGTTGTCGTATCTGAAGAGATTGATAGAAAATCCCTATATGATCCCATCAAATCAAATAATTAATGGAGACAATTAGTCATATGCTGGCTATAGTCATATTAATAGTCAAATTCTAGGCAACTAAACTGAAATCATTAATAAGAATTGCTGATCATCTATCAGATGGAGTGGCACTAGCCACCAAGCTCCAAAAAAACAAAATGAAACTCGCAGAATGATGTGATCGGAAGAGGGCAGAATCTCCAACCGCTCTTCTCTTTTATAACTTCAATTATGGTCTATAAATAGAAAAATCAAGAGATCCCCAACAACTATGCTACCATTCCATCACTTTCTCTCATATTTGTCCTATAGATTTCTGACTTGGATGTCGGAGAGTCCTTACCAAAGTTGAGAAATTTATTTTATAGATTTGGTCGTTGCCATCTCTGCAAGGCTTTGCCCTACTTTTGCACCTCCGATCTAAGACGAGAATCTATGGCAACAATAATATTAATGTATATTAGTATTATATTAATGCAATAACTTATTATGATCTAATATTATATTATAATATATTAATATTATATTTATATTAATATATAAATATAATATTATTATTTATATAAAGTTAAAGAGCAAAAAGATATGATCTTATAACTATTAAGGGTATAATAGATAATTAGGTATTCTACATAAATTTTTTAGAAAATTAGATGTTCAATAAAAAATAAGCCATAGTGCAATAAGTTACTTTTCCGTCAATCAAATATGCTAAAATCCAATTTATAGAAAATTTTTCAGAAAGTTACTTCCTGAGAAGAAAAATTCTTTCCACGAGCCAAACGAGTCTTAAGATTAAGCATCTACCTCAACAGAAAAAATAAAAAAAATTATTAATTAAGATTTTGCGTTCTAATGGGATGGAGGGCATTTTGGCTGCTCTATTTTGTTTCTATAAGAAAACGGGATCAAAATGAGATTGGAACTTCAAAACTTACCAATGTAGAAAAGAAGAAAAAAGAACAAAGAAAGAAAGGAAGATGAAAAAAAAACTAAAAAGAAATAATAAAGAGAAAAATAAAAGAATGAAAAGAAGAAAGAAGAAAAAAAAGAAAGAAAAGACAAAGAGAAAGAAAAAAAATGAAAGTATTACAAAAAGATAGATAAAAAAAAAGAAAAGAAAGGAAAGTAAAAGAAAAAATATAAAGAAAAAAGGAGAGAGATGGAGTATATCTAGTAAAATGCATAATTGGATGGGATGGCTCTCGGATAGGATGAGATAGTGAGACATTCTTTTTCATGAAGATATCGAAACACCTCCATCTAGACCTATGAAATTTAAAACCTTGATATGAATAGTCAAAAAAAAAAAAAAAATTGAGATTTCTTTTGGCACATGGTAAAATTATTTGATATCTTATTTGAAGGAAATATGTTCCACGTCCTGGGTTCATTTTTTTAGGATGAAAATTTTATCTAAAAATCTATATTTTTTTAGATAAATATTTCTCATACAATATTTAGATAAGAAGATAATTTATCCATATTTTTATGCATGAAAAAGTGATTTCAAAATTTATTATCTATGTTTTTTGTATTACTACTTTTTACGATAAATTGATAAAATTTATCTATATTTTTTATAATATATTTTATATTTTTTAAGTTCGGAGAAGGTAGTCAAGTTAGTAGGCAGTGAATGATAGAGGCATCGGAAATAAGGTGGAGGCATTTTAGAAATAAAAATAAATATTTACTTTATTAGTTGATGAAAAATGATTTAAGAGAAGATAAATAAGATTTTTTACTATTTTATGGATAATACTATTCATAAAAGAATATATATATATATATATATATATTGAAGAGCATAAAAATATAAACAAATTGATCAATAAAAAATTAATTATTTTTTTAATAATATTTATCACTCAAAGAATAGATTTTAAGAGTATACTGCAGACGAGCGGGTTGTATGGAACATGCACGTTTACACGGAATGCGGTATCTTCTCTTGAAAAAAATATCTTTTGGGAAAGAAACAAGGTAAACGCAACTTTTGACAATGCAGGTGTATCCAAGCAGCCGAGAATTTATCATGAAGCGCAGTACTCCTTGGAAACAGAAGAGAACATGACTCCAGCTTGATGACGGACAAGCTGCACCAAGCCATCTCCATCAATTAAACTACAGTACTTTCTATATGACTACCAATATGAATCAAATACCTACCGTCCCGATAAGTAGCTTATGATAACCTAATCGAATACCTACCGTCCGTTGAAGCGGCATCTGAATACAATAATTTATTTGCCCATAGTTGGTAACACCACTAGAAAATCGTAAAAACTTTGAATCCAATAAATTGCTCCCAGGGCACACTTAGAGTCGGTAACCTACCGCAAATGTGTCTGGATTGATGCATCGTATGGTAGCACAGCATGCGCAAGAAGACTGCAAAATCATCCCACTTATATCCGAAAAGAGTTGGATCAAATCACAAGGCATGACTTAGTAAATACAAGTATACCGCATACCTCCCGCTAGGCTGCTTAAGGTTTCTGAGCTTGGGTTGAGTTAATACCGGACCAATTGTAGCAGCCATCTTTGGGTTATGCAGAGAACCAGATATTTACTTTGCTAATGTAACCGCGCATTCATATTGACATAAGTAATTGCAATAATGTGCACGGAATACATAAGCTGCATCTGAATACCATATTCATCCACATAATGCCTCGGTATCACCCATCGAAGATGGAGAAGTTTTGTATGTGCAAAATCCATATAAATTGTCCCAGGCAGAGATTTGGCTTACGTTCTATTCCCACACTTCTTAATAAATGTAACAAAAATGTCCCAGCAAGTCATCAAAAAACCATGCTATGAGCCAACCAGCATTTCTTCATGGTGTGCTCGCAGGGTCATAAAAAAAAAAAAAGAGGGAGCTTAACCATCGTCAGCCAAAATCCTTATAATTCACTGAAAAATAAATAACTATGTCAAAAGATAATCATTGGCCCTAGTAAGAGGTCCAATAAAACCTTTTGCACTGAAATAAAACAACATAAAAGCCTCCGAGAGACCCATGACGAAACTTACCTTGCGAATATGACAATTTTCTTGAGAAAAATTAACGCAGTTACTTGAAAATGTGAAACACTAATATTTCCATATTTAGCACAATTTTAGCAGACAAAGACCACGTATGTCGGTGTATAAATGGAAGGGATGCTGCTCATGCAATACTGGATACAAGAAAGAAAACAGACAATGTGAACCGAGTGAAGGCATAGCAGCAGATGCTGGAGCCCTCTCCAACCATGATGCAAGCGCTGAAACACGTACGTATATACTAAATCCAAGTAGAAAGTTCGGCGGTTGCAAACATAGCAAATCCCCACAGCTACCTTCGCTAAAAGAATCGGTTGGTACGGTCCCACCTTTACCAAACATGCAAATGTTTATACGGATATCTGATAAAATATAACTACATCAAGACCAATGCGCACTTACTCAAGATACTTTCCTAACGGTAAGGCTCAAACAAAACAGTTTCGGTGAAGAACAGTAACAACATACCAAACAATTAAACCTCTTCATCCGTTCACCACTATTAATCAGATCTAAAAGATGCTAACCAAATAATTGAATTACTAAACTTTTGTTAACTCTCAAATAATTAATAAGACTAACAGACAAAATATCCAAGGCAATGGTAAAAGCAGCCAGAACCAGAGCACAAACAAAAGAGCATGTGCTTAGAAGAGTAACAATTATATTGGGTATCAACTTTAAAAGTACCAACTACTAAACAAGAGTCACGAAAAATCCATGGGCCATCTCAATAAGGCCACCAAAAAAAAAAAAAAAAAAAAAAATGGAAATTCAAACTCAAATGTCCTCCAATTCAGAGATCCTACGGAACCTAGGAAAAGCTAATATCAACTGAAACCCCTGCCCAAAACCTAATCAACCTCCTCAATCTTGAGACCTGGACCACTTCCACCACCAGCAGGACCATCTTCAGGCATGCCACCAACCATACCAGCAAATGCACCCAGGTACACATTGGCGATAGTGGGGTTGCAGATGTCCTCCAGCTCCTTCATCTTGTCTTCAAATTGACCAGCCTCAGCTAACTGATTGCCGTCCAGCCAATCGATAGCCTGCTCGATTGCATCCTCAATCTTCTTCTTGTCAGCTGCAGCCAGTTTGGATGAAATATTATCATCCCTGATGATGTTCCTTATGTTGTATGCATAATTCTCCAGGGCATTCTTGGCCTCCACCTTCTTCTTGTGCTCCTCATCCTCAGCTTTGTATTTTTCAGCCTCTTGAACCATCTTCTCGATTTCCTCCTTGCTCAGCCTACCCTTATCATTAGTAATAGTTATATTGTTCTTCTGCCCGCTGGTCTTATCCTCTGCTGAGACATTCAAAATACCATTGGCATCGATATCAAAGCAGACAGTGATTTGAGGTACACCCCTCGGAGCAGGCGGGATCCCAGAGAGCTCAAATTTCCCTAGCAGGTTGTTGTCCTTTGTCCTTGTCCTCTCACCCTCGTAGACCTGGATCAAAACACCAGGTTGATCGTCGCAGTAGGTGGAGAAGACTTGCTCCTTCTTGGTAGGGATGGTGGTGTTCCTTGGAATCAACGCTGTCATGACTCCTCCAACAGTCTCCAATCCAAGGGAAAGAGGACTGACATCCAGCAACAGAATGTCCTGCACTTTTTCATTGCCCTGACCACTCAAGATGGCGGCTTGAACAGCAGCACCATATGCAACAGCTTCATCAGGGTTGATACTCTTGCACAGTTCCTTCCCATTGAAGAAATCCTGCAGCAGTTGCTGGACTCTGGGTATCCTGGTTGATCCACCAACAAGAACAACTTCATGGACTGAACTCTTGTCCATCTTAGCATCTCTCAGGCACTTTTCAACAGGCTCCATGCACTTTTTGAAAAGATCCATGTTGAGTTCCTCGAACCTTGCACGGGTGATGGTTGAGTAGAAATCAATGCCTTCAAATAGAGAATCAATCTCGATTGTGGTTTGGGCAGTAGATGATAAAGTTCTTTTTGCCCTTTCACAAGCAGTCCTCAGCCTCCTAAGAGCCCTAGGATTGCCACTGATATCCTTCTTGTGCTTCCTCTTGAACTCATGAACAAAGTGGTTCACCAAACGGTTGTCAAAGTCCTCACCACCCAAATGGGTGTCACCAGCAGTGGCCTTCACCTCAAAAATTCCCTCTTCAATAGCGAGGAGGGAGACATCAAAAGTGCCACCACCAAGGTCAAAAATGAGAATATTCTTCTCCCCAGCACTGCCAGCCTTCTTGTCGAGACCATAAGCAATGGCCGCAGCTGTGGGCTCATTAATGATACGCATGACGTTCAGGCCTGCAATGACACCAGCATCCTTTGTAGCTTGCCGTTGTGAGTCATTGAAGTAAGCAGGGACAGTAACAACAGCATTCTTAACTGTAGAGCCAAGGTAAGCCTCTGCAATTTCGCGCATTTTCATCAACACCATAGAGGATATTTCTTCTGCAGCAAATTGTTTCTCCTTCCCCTTATATTGGACAGCAATCAAAGGCTTATCTCCGGGGCCGGCAACCACCTTAAAGGGCCATAGCTTCATGTCATTCTGCACAGAAGCATCACTGAAGCGTCTGCCAATCAAACGCTTTGCATCTGACATAGTATGAACATGAGACACGCTAGGATAAATCAACTTCTCAACAAACATGGTTAACACAATCATTTCACATGAGAAACATTTTCCAATAAAATCAAAATTCAAGGAAGAATAAGCATCAAACCCAAAGAACACTAACAGGAGAGACATATACTACAGGTTAATATGATAAGATTTGTTTCTTTATATCAAAATCCACTCCCACTGATCATGGTTAAGATCATCATAAATGCATAATGCAGTAAACATTGGGTCAACAACTCCCAAGTCTACGTTTCATAATCTATTCTGATTGAATAGCTCAATCATATGTCAGAGCAATGCTTTGTCATTCTGCAATCTGATACATATAAGTCTTCCATCCATTCATTAGAGTTGAAAGTATTGGGATCCTGTAGATTGAGCGCCATTATGAGGTTAAGCATTAAGATTTTTAGATATGAACTTTGTGGTCCTCAGCAAGGCCCCACCATTAACAATTTCCACCACTTTGATCCTAGTTTCTCTCTCTTTTTCCTCATTTGAACTACCAAAAGTTCTAACTTACATCCAAAACCTAAAAGACTTACATTGTAAAAGTCTGGAAAAGAATTTGGGTCTCAACTGGATCATGGTGATGCCAAGATTCTTCCACACCTAAACTAGTTCACAGTGAAAACATCTTGAGAGACAGACTACCAAGAAAGCAAGAGCCATGTGAATGTTATTCAGCGGTAAACAATCAGAAGTCCCTAACATATACAAGCCAAGTGTAGAAGGAAAATGACAGCAGTAGAAAATTTAATTCGCTAAAGAGAGAACAAGAAGACAGATAGCATCTACCAATAGAGAAGAACATAATGTTAAAAAACAAAAACAAATAACACATCGGTGGATATTAGGCTGCTTTCGGTTTTTCCTTTATAATATTCGTGTATTGTCTTGCAGATCAGGATTTAAAGTATCTAGCAGATAATCAGATCAAACACTAAGAATTGACAAGATAAGAACAAACAGATCAGAGCAGCATGAATTCTTCATTTTCAGAATATGGATTGCACAGCTTTACCAATGATTCAACCATAAAGAACTCGGCAGATCAACCATATCCGTGAATATTTGACCAGAAAGGATCCGATAGCAAGCAACGCAACAGAGATCAAATCAACCCAACCATACACACCAAAACAACGGATCGAAACGATCTAGCCAGAAATCAGCCTTGATTATGACAAAATTAAACATCAGGAACACAAGATTTGACAACGTTCAAACCAGATGCATTTTAACCGCAAAGTCTAGCCTAAAAACTCTAAATCGTGAAATGGAGAGGGGAAAAAGAACTCAAACGGAAACAGTAGGCAGAGAGACTCACCGAAGACGGTGTTGGTGGGGTTCATGGCGACCTGGTTCTTGGCGGCATCGCCGATGAGCCGCTCTCTGTCGGTGAAGGCGACGTATGAGGGAGTGGTGCGGTTCCCCTGGTCATTCGCGATGATCTCCACCCGATCATGCTGCCACACGCCGACGCACGAGTAGGTCGTCCCGAGATCGATCCCGATCGCCGGACCCCCACCCTTACCTGCCATGGATCTCGGCAAGGAATCAACGAAGAAAGAAGAGAAGGAACGAGACGTAAGAAAGCTCTGGAAAGGATTGGAGATTTGGAGGAGAAAGGAGAATCAAAGTTCTTGAAGAATACTGGAGGAGAGCGGAGATAGGCGGGTATTTATAGCCTTTTCAAATCTGAGCGTAGCGCGCTTTCCAGAACTTTCGGATGGACCGGTAGACCGAGTTCGCGGGAGAACGAGCCACGAAGGGAACTTGTTGGGCCCCTGTAGAACTCGCGTTCCGGCAGAAGTTTTTATTTTTATCTGTTAAAAGAAATTTTCGCTAGGTGACTAGATTGCCATCTAATTACAATTATAACAGTTGAGTAGGAGACACCAGTGGAAAGGCATGGTCGGGCAAATACGGACCGGAATTTTTCTTTTTTTTTGCCCAATAAAATATGAAAAAGAGGGGACATATTATAAATGATTAGAAATCTATACAATTTTCAGAACTCCTCCGATGCACCACGTGTTGAACTCTAGATTTTTTATTAAAAAAAAAAATTAAAAGAAGCCTAGCTCTCTAAAGACGCCGCGTGTCATATTTTTGGAGTGCACATGTGGTGGCCTCAGGGTTTCATTGCATCCTAACTTTAAAGGATGCCATGGAGAAGTCTGAATGGAGGGAGGAATATACTGAGGTCAAATATAAAGCTTGCAGAAGAGGAGAAGATATGCCTCCAATAGGCAGCAGATGACTAACTTGTTATGAAGAAAAGAAAAAGAAAAAGAGCACGACTGATTAAAGGATTTATGTTTAAGTAAAGAGATCATAGATTTTAATTGAAGGGAAGAGATTTTGAGGCAAAGAAGATAGAATACATCAATGTTGGGTATGGATTATCTCATCATCCATTCTTCCCTCGTTAGGCTATATATATGTGAGAAACTTTAGAGGGTTATTCAAATACAGAGAAGAATTGAATAGAAAAGGTGAGACTTTCTTCTTCTTTTTTTCATTTTTCTATGGATTCTGTTCTGATT
Source organism: Cocos nucifera (assembly GCA_006176705.1). Classification (NCBI taxonomy): domain Eukaryota; kingdom Viridiplantae; phylum Streptophyta; class Magnoliopsida; order Arecales; family Arecaceae; genus Cocos; species Cocos nucifera. The sequence continues at coordinate 413,462 of QRFJ01000019.1, forward strand.
GGTGGATGTTTGTTTTACATCAGATTTATTGACAATTAGAAGAATTGAAGAGACTGACAACAGATAAAAAGAGAAGAAAAGTGAGCCAAAGAAGATGACTCCCTTTTTTTTGTCTGTTTTTCTTGAATTCTTCTGATTTTGGTTTCCTCATTAGTTTTGGTTAAAACTCTTTAATTATAGAATCAAAAATAATATTATCTTTCTTATTTAAAATGTTAAAGGATTGTTGCATATGTTTTGACAGCCTTCCACTCCATTATCCAAAAACATTATTTGAGGAGGAAGAGGGACAAAAGCTTGCTGCCATATTGTAGCAGCTTTGCTCAATATCTATGTCGAAAAAAAAAGGGTTATGATTGTTGCTACAATTCTGCAATCTTTGAGTAAAATATTGAATTGCTGCCATACCATGATAGCATCCATCAATGTGAAGAAAAATAGTCACAGTTGCTACTGAGTAGTAGCAGCCTTTCGATGCACAGAAGAAGAAGAAAAGATTACGATTGCTACTGAGTAGTAATAGCCTTTTGGTGGAAGAAGAAAAAAAAATGGGCTAATGGGTTTAGGAATTGATCGGTTCCAAATCCATGGTTATGGGATAATAGGCAGAAAAAATGGAAAATGGATAATCGATTTAGCCGCTTAGTGGATCCAAAATGTTTGGATTCAGTTTACTGGATTAGCGGGTAGGAGAATCAATTTCTGGATAATTGGGCTAGTATGTTTGGATTCGGTTGGAGTTAGGATTAGCATTACAGGTCGGGTTAAGGGTTTGGTTAAGATTAGGGTTAAAGGTTTGGTTAGGGTTAGGGTTAGGTCGTAGGTTAGGGTTAGAGGGTACGGCTCGGGTTAGGATTAGGGTTAGGGTTTTGATGGGGTTACAGAGGAGATTGGATCAAAGAAGAGAATGATAAGGAAAAAAAAACGTTGAGAACAAAAAGATACCGATAGGATTTTGATCGGAATAAAGAGGAAAAAAAGTGGGGAACAGGAAAGGAAAGCACCTAAGGGAGATTAGAGAGGGCCAATCGACAGAAGGTGGTGGGGACTAGTAAGGAAAGTCGAGAGGAGATGGGCTTCTGCGATGGCTCGAGGAGGTTGGCATCTCCTTAACGATGGCGGAGACCAGCGGGAGGTGTTGGGGAAGAGAGCAAGATGGGGAGGAGGTGGCATGGACGGGCAAGAAGAGTGGGGAAGAGATGGGCTTCCGGGATAGCTTGAGGAGGTTGGCATCTTCTTGACGATAGCGGAGACTGGTGAGAGGTGCTGAGAGAGAGAGAGTGGGGTAGGTAGGAAGTCACCGTAGGGCTGATATGTTGTAGGGTTGGCTTTGAGTCACCATACTCCCCTCCATTCTCTTCTAAGAAAGTTGGTGAGCACTGACTATGATAGGGGAGGAGGCATTTAGGAATGGGAGGGGGAGGTTTAGGAATGGTGGAGGAGAGATTTGGGAACGAATAGAGGGGTTTGGGAGTAGCAATGGTGGTAAGGTGGGAAGGAGTTAGGGTATAAAGAAAAAAAAGAGGAATGGTCTCATAATTTGTGCATAGGTCATAGGCACATAAAAAAAAAAGCTTAACATATGAGGGCATCCTCTGTGGGAAAGTGGGTTGCATAGAGGTTTTTTGGAGATGTTGGTACAAAAAGCTTTTTTTAAATGATTCTATGTACACGCTCCTATAATTTTTTTATGGACGATCTAGGTTTTTCCCTCCTAAAGAAATTTTTAATCTTTATCTAATTTTTTTTTTAAAAAAATGACGTATATAGTCCCATTTCTTGCATGTGTATGGTCCAACCATCATTGTTCCTTTCTTGCTTAAACAATTTTTTCTCTTTTTTTTATTAGAATTTTCATAAGAGTGGTTAAATTTCTATTTCTTTTATTTAAAAAATTTTCCCCCATTATATGTTAATTTGTGATAATAATTATGAATTAAAAAAAAAATTTATGAAAGATAGGATAGAAGGCTATGGCTATGGTGAATATTGCGGCATTGCTATCATGTTTTAAGATCGTTGGAGTTATCTTAGATATCTCTAACCACTGCTACAAATCTGAGGATCCGATCCTTTTCTATGTCAACAAAGTCGGCCCCTTCTACGGCCCAAGGTGAGCCATAGCTCTCTTTTCTTCTCTTTTCTTTATCTATTTACAACCATAAAAGTCTTAGATCTCTTATTTATATGTAATTTTATAATTATTTGCTAATCATATAAATTAAATATTCAATAAATGGAGAATGAGTATAGTGATAATTCTTATTTATATGCTATCTGGATTTTGACATAGCATCTACTATTTGGGAATATGATTTTATGAAATAATATGCTTTAATAACTCAAAAATGTTGTATTCTTATTGCTTCCTTTTAATTGGCATCATGAAATGTACTATTTTTAATAAAGTGATTGAGTAACTTCTTTTAAGTGATTTTTCTGATTGCTCTTTCATCAGTTAGAAATAGGATTCAAATTTAAATTAAAGTTCTAGTTTGGATTGGGTTTGGGTTAGATTAAATTTGAGATTTAGGTTCGGGTTTGGATTTGGATTGTGTTTAGGTTAGGTTTGGGTTAAAAATAGATTCCAAATTTAGGTTAAGGTTTGGGTTTGGGTTTGGTTTGAGTTGGGTTTAGGTTAGGATTAGGGTTTGTGTTTAGGTTATATTGGGGATTAGACTATTGACATTGAAAATTGACTTAGGGTTAGGGTTGTTAGATTGAGTAAATAGTTGTATTAAAGTTTAGGTTGTTCATGTTAAGACTTTGATTAAGTTTGAAAATTACTTTTAGAGGTTGATTAGGGTTAGGATTAAGTTGGGGATTAAAGTTAGGGTTTCTAGATAGTGTTAGAATTGTAGAATAAAGTGTGACAAGGATGAAGGTATAAAAAGGGGGCATAGAGAGGGAGGGAGAAAGAGAAACTTGTAGAGTGATGGGATGAGAAACCAGTAGCGAAGTGGAGCAAGAGAGAAGAGAGATAGAGAGGGATGGATCAAGAAAGAGAGGAACCCAAAAGGAAGAAAAAGAAAATGAAATGGTAGAAGATCCGATGGAAAAGAAAAATAAGAAGAAAAAAATTCAAAAATGAAAATAATAAGTAATATATTTTAGAAAAAGAAACTTAGGTCGAAGAAAAAAATATTGAGAATGTATCTTTAGAGAGAAAGGAGATATAAGAAATTTCAGCATCTTTCTGAGCATCGTGGACTATGGAGATGTCGTAGTGGTGGTGTAGAGAGATAGAAGAAGGAATTTGGTGTAGGAAAGAGAAAGAAAAGAATGCAAATGAAAAGATCTTCCATCATGACATATGGAAAAAAAGAAAGGAGGCTGGAGGCGGCAAAATAGAGCTTGGTCAGATAGAGGAAGGTGATAGAGTAGGGTGAGGAGCTAGTGATGGAGAGGGAGAAGAGTCAACGGTGGGGTAGGTTGAGGAAAAAAAAAGACATGGTAATATAGGGGTAGATTAGGTTTTAGATTAACCTTAGTCATATAGGAAAAGTATGGATTGGGCTTCCATAAATAATATGTATTATGGTGTATAATAAAAAAATGTGCATAAGCTTTCTATGCACTAGTCAATCTTGTAAAAAAATTATGAAGATTGTATGCATAAGAATTGATAAACTAGATTTTTTAGGATGGTGTACATTTACTTTTTTTTGCAAAAAATATCTAAAAAAAATTTCTAAAAAGAAAAGAGACAATTTAAAGTCTTTCAAAAAATATTTTTTAATTTTTTAAAAAATAAAAACTGTATAATTTTAATTGTGCTTTGTTTTTTGTTTTAGAAAAAAAATAATCTAAATGGTTAAAAAATTCAGAAATTAACTTTTTTTAAAATGTTTAGCTACTTATTATTTTTTTATTTCTATGGAATGGTTGTAATAATTTAGTTTTTTCTTCATAAAAAAATTATGCAAAGGCTATTGCAATGTCTTTTAAAATTTGGTTTTAATATTTTTCTAAAAAATAAATTTAAAATTAGGGATTACATTTGTTGATTGATTTTAAGATTTATATTCATTTAAATTTAAGATTTTGTCATTTAGATTAGATTTATTTTGAAAGAATAGTTAAATTTTCAGTCTGAAAAGATATAGAGTTGCATGAATTTAAACTTTAGTATTTAGAAGAATCAATATGCAAAACTATATTTATTTAAATTCTAGATTTTACCATTCAAATCAAATTTGTTATTGGCTTTTTTAGATTTTTTTCTCAATTATTATCATAATATATGTTGATGATTTAAATTTATAAAAGATTTTAAAGAGTGGAAGATATTAGACGTACCTAAGTTATTTTATTCGATCAGATTTTGCATGGAGCGACTAGAATAATCAAGTCCCATATAAAATAATTACTAAGAGAGATAAGGATTGATACATGATTGGATTTAAAGGTAAATAGTTAAGTTTTTTTAAATCAAATCAAGTTCCAAATAAATAATAAGTATTTCTGATATTAGAATTCTCTGCTCCATGTAATAAAGGGCATTGAAATTGAAGAAATTGAGGCTCTTATGAAGAATCTCAAGCTTTTACGTGGAATTGGACTACAGTATACCAAAATCACCCCCATGCCAAATTTTATCATCATCATGAAGAACTAAACTTAGCAAATAAATATATATATAAAAAAAAACGATAAACCAAAAAAAATCATACTTATCCATTTATTTTTAAATTTCCACATATCTTTAACAATCAACACTCAAGTCAAGAGATGGTCCTTTGTTTTTTATAATGAATCTATTATTATACTTCGGAAACATAGTTGCATTTATTTGAAGGGTTGCAAGTGCGCCGAGTAGAAATAACCGTCACGGTATTCTAACCTAACTTGTCAAAGGATCGGAATAGTTGTACATGAGCTTGGTTTTAAATATGCCTATCTTCAGATATTCGAAACATATTTATTTCCAAGTAGAAAAAAATCTAAGCAATATATCATCAAAACTAGCTCAATTTTTCTATCTGTTCTTTCGCATGTTTGAAAAATTTTAGATTTATGGGCTTTAGTATTGGACCAGAGTTTAAACTTTAAGATGTTTCTTTCATTACATGAGCTCGAATTAGCTTTTTTGTTAAGGATGGTAATGCTTAATTTATTGTTTAACTTATTTAATTAGATTTAATTTGTTGTTGATTGAATTGGTTGCCCATTTAATAAAATGATGATTTGAATTTTTAATTTATCAGATAAATAAATTAGGCTCGAGTTATTCAATTTTTGGCTTCTCTTGCATCCAATCCAATCTAATATAATTGCCACCTCTATCTTATTGAGAAATTATATCTTACACGATATGTAATATATGATTAGACATACAGTCGGTTGTAATTATTTGTTCTTATGAATTTATTTATCAAACATTCATTTTGATGCACTGCTATAAAAATAAATTATTATAATTGATGACATACGACATGAATACATCCTATATAAAAAATATTTTTTCTATCTCACCATAGCTATAGCTGTTCATGACTAACTTATTGACCATATGAGATTTATTTAAGAATGAGAAATTATATATTCAAATTATTTAATCATATAAATTTTAGATTATCTAATAAAATATTATTATTTTATAAAATGATGTGATATTGTTTTTATTGGATGCTCAAAAATCTAGTGGTAAAATAATTTTAATCAATAATTTTTGCTAAAGCACATTGGATACTCTAATGACGTAATATGAGATGGTTGGTGTTATTCATGAAAATCCGAGCATAATACTCAGATCATGTAGAATATGGATGATCGTGGTGGGATCGATGGATGAATCATATTCTTTTCAAGAAATTATTATATCGATTCATTTTATTATAGATAAAATATTTATAAATTTTAATTAATTTTTTTATCTCATAATTAATAATTAAATTAAATTAATAATTAATAACAAAATAATTAATATATAAAAATTTTATTGATTTTGTCTATGAACGAACGAGTCTATCTAATAATTTTTCGTCCTTTTTTTCCCCCGTCGAGCAGCAAATCTTGAACCGTCCAATTAGATCGGGCGGCTCACCATAGTCCTCCGAACTTTTCGGAACCCTAGAATCTCGCGTGTATCAGCCAGTACAACGGCCCCTTCCCCGCGCCCCCCCCCCCCCCCCCCCCCCTCTTGGAAACCTAGCAGAGTAATCCCGCTTGGTTCTCTTGCTCTCGTCTTCTCTTCTCCTTCTCGATTCTCTTCGATCTCCGTCGACGCCATGGAAAAGGCGAGGGTCCGGCGATCGGATCGATTTCGAGACGACCTACTTGTGAGTCGGGGTGTGGCAGCACGGTCGGGTGGAGATCATCGCCAACGACCAGGGGAACCCAAACCCCTTCCTACGTCGCCTTCACCGACGCTAAGCACCTTATTGTCGACGCCGCCAAGAACCAGGTTGCCGTTAACCCCACCAACACCATCTTCGGTGAGTTTCTCGCACTCCGATGTCTCTTTTCTTAGATCTACTGTTGGTACATTGAATATATCTGTGTTTATTCCTTTAGATTTCAGTTAGTTTGATCTTAAACGTATTGGATTTGTGATCTGGTGCGTTTTTTATGAGGTTGATTCGAATTCCGTTGATGTATCTGCTTCTATTAGGTTCCCTGAATATTTCTTTCAATATCTGATCTATTAATGCTTTTTACTAATTAAAAAACCGATTTTTTTGGCTTCCATTTATTTATTGGCGGGGTTGATTAATTGTTAGCGGTTTCAATTACTTAGATCCACATCATGTATTAAAGCAACATTCGTGGGACCGAGGTCTACATTATTTAGGCTGCATAATCTTTATATTGATCTCGTTGTGGCTCAGTTCATGAACTGCATTTTATATCTAAGATGCTATAATGTTTAGTAAAAGAAGAAAAAAGTCAAATTGTTGAGAAAGAGAAAGGGGAAGCAGTATGGAAATCTAATTATTTTATAACAAGGAGATCTGCTTTTTAATCTGAAATTGTTGGTTGTATACAAACGTATTTGATGCTGATACTAAGTAAATTCATGATGTTAAAAGCAAGGGATAGAGTACTCTAGGAACACAAGCAAACAATGGTAATGGAACATTAGAGTTTTTTAAATCCGTGCATTCTATTGCTTTTCTTTATGGTTTCACATAGAAACCACCGCCCAATTGTGCAAAACTTGTATTGAAGTGTTAGGAAGTTGTCATATAGGCGTGCAATCTTTTTTGAAAGTTATGATGACGTCCCTTATCTAGCTTACAGGAAATCTTCATCTTGGGAACATGTTTCACCCTGTTTATTTAGGCGTGTATAAATTTTAGGTGGATGTACACATGGATGAATCTTAGACTTCACTTTGCCATTCCAGAACTTTTTTTTCTAAATTTTTGAAATGCTTTGTCTGCGTTGAATATGTATTTAGGTGTATATGGGGAATCATATTGAAGATACTGTTATAGCACTAAATATATATTGCTGTGAGATGAAACATTTTGAGAAAGTAATTCTCATTTTGTCATATCAACTTTTTTCTCCCTGCAATAGTCACCATTATTAATTTGTTCATTTTTATGCATCGTAAAAGGAAAATAAGCAAATTTTTGTTAGAACACCTCAGTTCAGAACCTTGCATACGTGATTAGAAAAGGGAGCTTTTACCTTCATCCAGAGGAAAAGGGAAGTCTTTAGGCCCCTTTCTGTTAAAACAACGAATTCGGTATGTCATGTGTGGGAATTTGTAATCTGTTAGGTTTTATTTTGGCTTTTATGGGTGGTACATTGGCGAGGCTTTACTGATGTACCCAACACTTTAGATGCTAGCAGTACAGAACATTGGGTTTAAGTATTTTTAGGTTGGGCAGCAACCTGTAACCATGGTTCTGTCTGGTGTTGACCCAACTCTGATATTGGTTGACCTGGGTCTGGTGTTCTTTGTCTGATTTATTAGCACATTGCAATTTAATGCTCTTTGTAGTGTTAGGTCTACATTGGATGATAGTTCTTCATCTGAACCAGACACAGATTTGAATTTGTAACATGGAACCAACCTGGTTTTGTATTTGGTAACATAACTATGTTTGGAGCCAGACCTAATTGACAATTTCTCTGTCATGTTCTCTTTCCTTTTTTGTTTTCTTCTTGTTTTGCTGTTTGGGTGGGGAGAGGATTGGGTTGGTTGGATTGGCCAAACAATTTTTCCATGCCTTTGGATGTATGAATTCTATCATGATTTTAAGGGAGACATGATCATGGGTGTTGTCCATTACATCTAGTTGTGCAAGCATTGAACATCCAGTGCCAATAGCATCTTGATATGATTATATTTTTTTTATAAGTTAATAAACTATGCATGGTCTTTTCCAAAAGTAACTGGCATTTCATCACTTGCTGCCCTTGTGCTTTATATGGACATACACACATACATATTGAGAGTGTTGGATTTCAAGATACTAAGAGCAAATGAATTAAGAGCACTGGATGCCAAGATATGTAGGATGAATGGTTGTGATACCATATGATCAAAGTGCATCTTTTTTACTTAATATATGATAAGGTAGATGGCTATAATTCCATCATTCTCAAATTTTCAATGTGGATTGATGGCTATAATTCCATCATTCACAATTTCTCAATGTAGATTCACTGAAAGTACTCCCTGTTTTGGTCTATGCAGTGTTTTTCCTTCTCTTTCTTAGAATAAATATGGAGGCTGAATAAATACTACAAGATGTGTCTGTCCATTATACATATGTATGATAGGAAATGAAATATCAATGTTCTTTGTGTATCCCCTGTCCTGTTACATGTCCCTCTTCCAATGTGGCTAGTGCTTTTCAGCCAAGAAGTTGAGAAGTGGTTCTAGCTTACTAACATTTGACTCTTTATGGTAGTCCGGTGGTTCAGTAGGTGGTGGAGGAAAATAACTCCAAGGACATCTTTGGTATTGCATAAAACATGTTTTTTTGACTTTTTAAGCAAAAAAAAAAAAAAAACACTTTCTGAAAAAATAAATGTTTGGTATCATTCTTTAAAGGTTACTTCTACAAGAACAAAAGTTACAAAAGTGCTTTTAGGAGATGCTAGAAAATGTAGCTTTTGGTTTCTCCTCTTTTTATAAAGCAGAAGCAACACCAAACATGCCATAAGTGGAGTAGCTTTTGTAGTGGGGCCCAAGTGGATGGTGAAGGGGGCATACGGGGATGATCCCAAGTGTCCATGTCACAAGTAGCAGATAGATATGGTTTTGAAATAGCAACATATAGATGGTTATATTTAATTAACATTTTCTTCTTTGGGGTCTATGAATGGAAGTCTTTTCCATCACATTTTTTGATTTTGACAATGACACATTCCCAACTCAGCTCAAGTCAACTAAGCCTTAATCCCACACTACTTTGGTTTGGCTACATGAATGTTAATTTTTTTGAAAGATGTTGAGATATCAAGTTCTTCCTTTGGTACTACAGCCCATATGATTTTCGGTCTATCTTTATCTCTCTATCATTACTTTCAAATGTATTAAATCACTTATTCATACCGGTACATCCCATTGCCTACACTGTAACTGTCCAAACTATCTAAGCCATCCTTCGCTCAAGTTGTCCTTTATAATGCTACATCCACCTTTTTATGGATGACTTGATTTCTTATTCTATATATTTCCTTGTCTTATCCAAAAGAGAAAATTATCTAGGAGCAGAATAGATGCTGTAAGATTGTCTTATGACATATAACATATACTATAGTTTAAGTGCTCGATAAGCTGAAGTGGGGTCATTTGGATGTCCCTGAAGAATGTTACTAGTTATCGCTGGCTATTCTATCTTGATGCAGTAGAACACATTTTGAAAAAACTAACATGCCCACGGTACATAGTTTTTTTAAGTGTTCAATAAGCTGAAGTTGGGTTATTTGAATGTGCCTGAATACTGTTACTAGTTATTGCTGGCTATTCTATCTCGATGGAGTAGAACACATTTTGAAAAACTAATTTGCATACGGTAATATTTCATCTTGTCAAGAACACCATTTCCATATCTGATATGAGGTCACCAGTGCCCTTGATAGATAGTGGTCTTGAAATTGTGATACATCTTGAATGGGAAAGTTGTTTAATAAGTGCATGTGAATTGTTTATACCGAAGTTAATTTTATCTTAGCTTTAATAATTCAGAATATCCTTAAACTTAGAGATTAGGCCTATTGATTCTGAAATTTCTACCATGGTCAAGATGGGCCCTTGTGATGCTGTTCTTCTTTCTTTCTTTCTTTCTTTTCTTTCTTTTTTTCATTTGAAATAAGAGTATTTCTTATTTAGATCTTTTTGCATCCTTCATGTGGCATCATTTAGGCTCATTATTGTTAAGGAATTATTTTCCTTATGACACTGTTCTTTGCTTTGCAGATGCCAAGCACTTTTTGCAGGTGTTTTCTGATGCTTTTGTTTAGAGTGATTTGAAGCTCTGGCCCTTCAAGGTTATTGCTGGCCCTGGGGACAAGCCCATGATTGTTGTCCGGTATAAAAAAAGGTGAGGAGAAGCAGTTTGCAGCAGAAGAAATCTCATCTATGGTCCTAATGAAGATGCGCGAGATTGTGGAAGCCTACCTGGGATCTACTGTCAAGAAGCTGTTGTCACTGTACCTGCCTACTTCAATGACTCTCAATGCCAGGCAACATAGGATGCTGGAGTTATTGCTGGCCTCAATGTCATGCTAATTATCGACGAGCTGACAGCTGCTGCTATTGCTTATGGGCTGGATAAGAAGACTGACAGTGTTGGTGGGAAGAATGTTCTTATCTTTGACCTTGGTGGAGGTGCCTTCAATATCTCTCTCCTTACCATCAAGGAGGGTATCTTTGAGGTGAAGGCCACTGCTGGGGACACCTACCTTGGTGGAGAGGACTTTGACAGCCACTTGGTGACCTTCCCTTTTTGGTTTCTATTTTTTGTTTTCAGGCTTGCATGCATGGTTTTGAGATTTGATCAGCTTACTTCCAGCACTTTATTTGGCCGTGGCACTCTATATACGATGGTCCATAAATTTAATTGGTAATTTTACCCTGCTCTAATGTTGTAGGAAGTGTTACTCAAATGGAAAATGAGTTATTTTGCTTAAAGTTTCATCTTATTCTGTGATCGCTATTCGCCGAAGTATCTTCCACGGTGGGTATCTTGTTAGGCAATGCCGGTCGGTATCGGCAGTAAAGTTTTGCTCCCAGTTATGAAACTGATGTGTATTATTTTCCTCATTCTGTGTTGCTGAAGAACTACTCTTTTGATTGGCTTGACTGAGTGGCAGCACAGCTCTTTGAACATTTATGTTGTTTTTATAGGTCAATATGTAAGAATTAAATGAATATTGCACAGGATCCTTTTAATTTTTTTTTTGTTTCGCCTGATGACTATAGTGGTTGCGGAAGCTATAGGAAAACGGATACAGAGGGATTCAACATATTGCCTCTGCTTTGTCAATTATTCCTGAAAAAATATTTAAATTATTATGCCCAAAATTTGACTTGGCAGTTGAGTCTGAGCTCGATGTTTCTTTGATTTTTGTTTGGGTTTGGCAAATTCCAACTTGTTAAATTTAACAAACCTTGTTTGGTTTGATCTTGTTTTGTTTTGATTTGGTCCGAAGTTGGAAGTGGACTTGCTTAGGTAAACACCGGGTGGTGGAAATCCTGCGAGTGTGGGTTTCCTTGCTATAGTTTGGCTCTTGGGTTGGCTTTGCTTGGCAGTTCTTATGTGGCCATGATCTGGACTTGGACGTGGCATGAGTTGTTTGCTATGTATTAAATGGTGGCATTTTTTTTTGTTTCTTTTTGGTAAAGAAAATGGTGGCATGTTTATCTCAAGCCCTAAGACTTGATTACGGTAGTGTTGCCTTGATTAGGTCTACCTTGTTTTGAAAACAAAATGTAGATTGTACTAGATGGTGGCTTCTATCTCACAAGCCCTAGACTATAAATGGTGGCTTCTGTTGATCAGGTCTGCCTTGTTTTAAAAATAGAATGTAGATTGGTCTCAGATGTCATGGTTTGCTTTTTTAGTCATGGCAGACAATGCTGTCTTCTTGATGCTAACTTAAAAAATTGGATGTAGACTTAGGTTGAAATCACATGTCAATTTCTCTTAGATGACATGCTTGTTATTTGGTTTTGCATGGGCATTATTGACAATATCAGCGTTTGGAGAAAATTTTTCTTTGTGCTTTCTTGACTTTCCATTTTTGTGGTCAATTTTTCCTGAACATAATTGAAACAGACGTTCACTTCATGTTTTTTGGACTTCGCTAACCAGATATGCATAAATTTTGCATTTTAAGAGTAAGAACTTGAGAGCTTATCCTAGTTGTCCATTTAGCAAGCATAGACTTTGAGTTTAGTTTCAAGTTTACATGAGCAAATTATAAAAATTATAGTGCAAGTAATCCTCTCTCTCTCTCAAAAAAAAAAAAAAAAGATTATGACCTCCAAAGAGATGCACGAGGTGCCATATGTACGTATTGCCAAGCATTCAATAAATATTAGATTGTTGGCTTATGTTAGATCAAGATTTAGATTAGCTTATCGAATTTATAGGAGGGAAATGTAGTGCTGGACATGCATGCAGGCATATGTAGATAGAAAGTCAGTTTAAGTTTTCAAAATTCTAAGATTTTAAAGAAGAAGGAAAAAAAAAAAAAAAGGCAATGTCAAACAAACGTGTACATGCATCCCATGCACCACGGCCTTCCAAAAAGCTTCATGTTTCACTTAATCCTTGGAGTGGACCAGCACAAATAATCCAGTTCAGACGTGTTCGTCCACGCAACACCAAAAGCGGCGACAGTGATTAGCGTTGGAAAAGCTCGAGCTGGGTTTGAAAACTTAATGGAAGCCAGATTCATGTTGGACGGGCTTTGCAACCATTCTTGGCTTCTTTGCTAGTGGTTGGGTGGATCCATCGATGAGGAGGTATTGCTTCCCTGCCGTGTCCTCCTCCTAAAAGAAGAGTGGTCACATCGGATCATTTGGCGACAAAATCCGAGAGAATCCCATGCCTAAGTTTTATTCCCCGCCCCACCTTTAGCTTTAATTGCAATCAATTCAAGGCCCCGGCGGTCAATCCGGGAAGTATCTAGCGGAGCCCCTCCAAAGCTTCTCACGCTGGGGAACGCGAGTCGCGTCTCCCCGGCGCTTGATGCGTTTGACGAGCCGTGCAAAACTTACTCACCTGTCATTTTACTCAGCCATCAAAACCGTCTCTTTGGAGCTTAAAGTATATATTTCTTTTAGATTAACAGTGGACTTCCTGTCAGAAATACATGGATCATTTCTACCACACAATCAAAATTTTATGTTACAGTGACGACTGTTATTTTACCTCAAAAGGAATGTTTTAAATTTTAATATTAAAATAATAATTATTATTATAATTATTACTGTTGGAAATCGGTTCAATTAACATGCTGAGCTAGTTTAGCTGCTGGAGTGCTTGAACGGCCAGCTATTTTGATCGAGAAGGTCTGATGGAGGTTGCCATATGCCTCTAAGTTGGTGATGAAGTGATTGTTGTGCTTGGTTGGTGATGGCTTTAATATCAACAGTTCCTTAAATGATGTTGGATGGAGGAAGCTGGACATGGCTTTCATTCTGATGCCAAATTTGATCTGAAAGAGTAAAGACAAGAAAAATTTTTTACTAAAGAATGTCTAATGGAAACCCTCCAATACCTACATTAGACGAACTCTCAAAAATAGCATAAATGTTATGAGAGCAGTAGAGTGCCAATGCAAAGGTATAAAAAGGATGGAAAGCACTTGTCTAGACAATCTTCGAGAATGATTTATATAGGTAAGGGTTGGTGATCATCATCCAGAAATTCAAACGTCAATTTTTTGTAACCAATCGCACGTCCTAAAATTCATAATAGGCATTTCACTTGCATATCTCAGGTATTAGTCATGCGGAAGCCATTTATGATCACGATAGACCTATCGCTAGATAAGGAAGAGTTTGAAATTTGAGAAACACTTCACATGCCTCTGAGATCGATCACGAGTTTTCACTAGATGATAATTTCGTGGCTAGTTCTCATTGATTGATCCATCACATCGGCTGTGGTCGAAACTTATCAATAATAATATTAAGATGAAAAATAATGGATAATAAAAGAAAAAACTAACGGTATTCTTCTCTACATTTTACGATATAAGCTAACATACTTTTTTGGACCGTACAAACATTTTTATGGAGTATTATGAAGCAATAATTTGAATTTTAAAAGAAGGTGAAATGAAGAAAAAGGTCATTATAATAGTTTGTTATAATGAAAAATGTATCGGAGGAGGACGTTCAAAACCATTTAAGATTATATGGTTATGAGACCATCGTCTAAAAACATGAAAACAATACCATCACTAATTCAATTTCACTAAAATCCTCTCATATGGAGTGGGATGCGACCACTATATATATATATATATATATATATATATATATATTATAGCCTGATTTCTCAATTTGGCTTAATTAACACCGTTCCTTATATAGGCTATGGCTCTGGGCGGAACGGGAGTGGTTCATCCATGATTAGCTCGAAAATTTAGTTTGAGTCAACCGAGCATGGTGGAGCCTCATGGGGTCATTTAACAGTACCATGCAGCACTGGCCGAACCAGGATGCATAAGACATGTAGTGTGTTGATGTTCACTTCCACTCTATGTATCACATGTTTGCTCGCATTCAAACATCATCGTGAAGGAGTCGTAGATTCGTCTGCATCAAACCGTCAAAATGTCGAACCTAACTTAGATCATCAAAATGACATGATAAACTCAAAGTTGGCTTGCCCGTCTCGGTCAATTTCATGATGGCTATCCAGTGTAGCAATCAACACAAGTTGCCATATTCTCATGTCATGATCATGATAATGAAACATTTGGATTAAGCCCCAGCCACTCATATTCTCTCTAGCATTTTAACTTGGTTAACTCCATCCAATTCAAAGAGAGATTAATTAATGGCCGGATCATCTCAGTCCAACCATTCACAGAGATGGACAAAAAAGAAATAGAAGGGAAAGGGAGCAAAAGAGACATGTTGGTTCCTAGCTAAACTGGTCCACCGGCTTAATAATGAATTTGATTCAACTAAAAATTTTATCAATGTAGCAAATTAAGTAATCATCCATCTTTTTGACCCCTCCTAACCAATAAGAAAATTATAACATGCAATTCGACGATACCAATTCAAATGCACCTCAAGAAGATCAGAAGCCATCACCTCCTCCGGACAAAAAGAGAGTCGTGCAACCCCTGCGCTAAATTGCAAATGCTCATGCGATGATGATCTTGCAGGCTGTGATCATGCTTTACAAATAAGCTCGATGGCGACCGTTGAAATTAACGGTGGTCCAGGTGCCCACGTCTACGTCCCATCCCTCTTTTGTTAACCCGGAAGGAAGTGGATGAATCTATTTCACCTACCTTAGTATATATTATTTTTGGACCACTTCCGTAATGATACATGGACCTATGCCACGTACATGAATCGAGCCTTTCCAACCATCCAATCAGCGAGGCCAAACCACGGGTGCACTTTTGGGGATGGCCCTACCGATCAGAAGGTCCGGATCGACGGCCCCCAGTGGTGGGCCCTCCATCTCTGACGGTCTACATTGGATGTACGCTGAATGGTTACGGGAGAGCAGACGTAGGTGATCGGGGAATGGAATTTGGATAGGTGAGGTGTCAACGTGCAGCGTCGCTAGTCCGGAAATATTCCCACGGGGGACGTAGTTAGGTTTGGCGTATTCGTGGGGTCCACCGATCAGACGGGGCGGCCGAGAGGATGGCGGGAATAACCGACGGGGCGCTTCTTATTGAAACGGTCAATTCCATCGCTGCCTCTCGCGACATCCTACGGCTCAGATTTGTTTTAGTTCATCACTAGTTTTATTTCCTCCTTTGAAATTTGTTCATGCGCCAACCTTTTTGAGTTGCCAAATTTTAACTGATTTGGGCGTTGCAAAAGCCAGAGACCATGAATATTTGGTAGCTAGACTTGCGAATAGATTCCAATGAAGGAAGGACTGAAGAATATATGGACCATTAGGTGGTGCATGCTATTCTATCTTTGACCGGTTAGTGCTTAAGAGCATGTATATTTGACTGGGTCGAGATTAATTAATTGAGCTAATTTTAATGGCGTTGGATGAATTTAAAAGTCCTTTAAGGCCATAACTAGAGGTGGGTTGTGTGACATGATAATGATTATAAAGTTTGCCATTTGCCAATTGGTTGAGCCGGTAAAGTTTTATTTTATTCATAAAAAAAAAAAAAAAAAAAAAAACCAGGGTCGATCCATCCTCACTTCGATTTTGACTGCCCATTCTTGTTCAAGAACAAATACGCCTATATATATATTTTCATGTTAGTCGTGCAGGACCTAGGCCGCTTTATATGGAAGAAAATTCTGCTCTATGAAAACCTTTTATTGAATCAAAATAGAATGGAATGGGATTCTCTGCGGGTACTCAAAAAATATCGTATGGTCCATCCAAATTTTTTAATTATTCTTGAGATTTATAATTTCTTTTAATATTTAATGTGCACGCGTAAGCATACGACTGCATCTAACATGTACGGCACCTTGGGGTACCGCAAAGGATCCGTTCCCAATATTGAGAACGGCAAATCTGATTCAAAAATGAAAATTCTGATCCAGAAAATAAAAGAAAATATGCTTAAAAACATTTCAATGAAAAAAATAAAAATTTAACGAAAACTAATGTAGGCTCTAATGAAAAATAAATATAAAAGCAGTCCTTGGATACAAATTCACTAACTCGTACGATAATTGTTGGCATATGTTCCTCGAAATACAAGGAGTTAGTAATTCAACTTTCTCTTAAATTATATCGGACATGCATCCATGGTCCGAAGTTAGCATAATATTGGTGACTTCAATTCACTAACCTTTTATGGTTAACCATTGCTTCGGAAGATGCTGAAACTCTATGGTATACTTTGTTCGCTCCAATCTTCTACAATTAAAATCACTGTCTGCATGTAAGGATCTTAGTGGATGTGGAACAAAGACAAGGGGAAAGAACGACATGCATGGTTGCTAGCTTAGGAGGTTAATAATCACAATGACCGTTGATCCTTGATGCTGCTACAAAGAATCTAAACATTAACGTCAACACTTTTATACTGAAAAAATAAAATCAGGACATGTTATTTGCTAAGTTACTTTTCTTAACTACATATTCTTCGTAATATAGGTGACAAAAGAGAGGAAATATCCTATGCTTGATGCATATCTTGGCATCTTATTAAAGTCTTGATTGATTTCTTCAATAAAGCAGATTGTGATGAATAAAAAACTAAAGAATCTCCCGAAAGAAAATTTGTCTAACTTAATTCAATCCATATGTACTCCACTCCATTCATTTAATCATTGCCATCCACGTATTTAACCTTTTCCCCTTGCAGAAATCATTCATATCTTTAAGTGCTCCAACAAACTACTGCGTTCCTTTTGATCCATTAATGGTGATTAGAACTAACCCACAAACACAGATAAGCATTGCATTTCCACACAACCATCCAAGAATGAAATATCTTGACAAGCCAATTCTTTTCATGCCAACTTATACCAATGTTTACATGTTTTCCACATGCTATGTTGGAATCTTAGTTGTATTTCTATGAAAAATTAATCAATAAGATGTGATTCGCAACTTTAGTTCATTAAAAATAGTGGTATGTGGATCATTGTAATGGTATGCTAGTAATTAATCTTTTCGAGTGTGACAAGAGATTGATGAAATGGACTGCTGAAAACAGTGTTGAGTTATTTAGGGTTTTCTTTTACACTTTTCTTAGCCGTTAAGAATGTTATCTGTTACTTCTCTTGCTAAAACTATATATATCCCTAACGTTTTTATCAAATTAGCTGTTAGAATTGCAACAAAAGTGCTTTTGCCTACCGCGTCTATGATTCTATATATGATGCTTGTATCATTCGCAAGGTGAATGCCTTATGTTAAAGTTCATGTATCATGGTCCACGAAGATCATGCGAAACCAAAGAAGGAAGGAGAGCCTCATTAAGATATTGTCACCACTTGTATATATTGGATGGAGCATATTCAAGTAGCTGGTCTGCATTAAGTTTGGGAGCACGAACAACGTATCCAGTCTCCATTTGTTGTCATTTACAACCAGTACTAACGTTCTCATGAACTAAAACTCATATCTAATTTCCTAGGTATGTATAATACTTTAAAGGGGTTCATCATCAAATTCTTTATCAAAAACATTAATTTTGTTGCTACTCATATATAAAACCTGATCTAGAAACATACTCATTTTAATTATATCAGAAAATAACAAAATAACTCTTGAAGATAGAGTTTCATGAAAATATTTCTTATATTTTTCATAAAATCTGTTTTACAAACTAAGAGGTGGAAAATTATGTGGATAAATCTAATTAATGCATATTTTATATAACTTGCTATGCTACTGCAATCTAAATTTCATGCGCTGCGTGCTTCCTTCATCGAATAACTTTACATACCAAATTCATACCCTTCAAAGAAGGTTTTGGTTGCACAACATTCTTAATGTACCACTATAGACTGCACTACCATATACAATATTCCCAATTGCCAGCCAATACATCCACTTCATGTAGCCTCCAAGAGCTCTCTCAACATTAATTCTCCTTGTGAATAAAAAAACAACATTAGAAGCCAAAGCGAATTCAGAAAAGAAACGGAAAACACAACTTGTGAACAGTCACACACACACACAGAGCGCGCGCGCGCGCACACACACACACACAGAGAGAGAGAGAGAGAGAGCCCGGTAACCGTTCCCCACCACTAAGGCCAACCCTTTTATTTTCTAGCTCCACGGATATATGAAGGCTAAGCTTTTGGGTATTTTAATATTTTCCTTCTAATAATCATACTATATTAGGGTTCGATTGCCTGGCCAATTGCACATTCCTTTTTCTATCTCTAGCTTTTTCCATGCATGAGAGCAGCCAGCCACTAGATTCATTAGTACTGTTTCAGCAGTCCTCTTAGAAGCTTCAGGGAGAAGGAAGTCTCTCCAGTCCCATCTATTCGGCCAACACTAGCATAGAAAATATACAAGACGCCACAAAAGTAAAGAAATAAAACCCCCTCCGCCTTTTTCCTTCTCCGCTCTCTATCTCTACCCTCCTACTTCTCCCAGCAGCTTCTTGTGGATGTGATTCTCCACCATCTCTGAGGCCCATCATCCTTAAAAAAAACAATAAGAAGAGAAGAAGAAGAAGAAAGATCAAGGAAGAAAAAAAAACATGGTTTTTTCCTCAGTTCCAGTCTATCTCGATCCCCCCAACTGGAACCAGGTGAGTGTCCTCCCCTTCTCTCTTTCCCTTCCTTCCAAACTCTTCCTGCCCAGCTAGCTTCTTCATCAAAAAAGCAAATTAATTAAAAAGAGCTAGCAAAATATTCCCACCCTTTTCCCCCATCTCTTCTTGAATATACCGTGTTTTTTTCAACTTTCTTAATCTGTTTTTTTTTCCTTCTTTTTATATTTGTATACATATATAGCAACAAGCACATCAGCCTCCAAGCGCCAGCGGTGGAGGCGGTGGCGAGGCCCACCAGCTGCCTCCGGTGTTGGCCTCGCCGGGCCCTGAGGTCGGGATGGCAGCAGGATCGGTGAGGCCCGGATCAATGACGGAGAGAGCTCGCCTTGCCAAGATCCCTCAGCCCGAGCCGGCACTCAAGTGCCCGCGCTGCGACTCCACCAACACCAAGTTCTGCTACTTCAACAACTACTCCCTGTCGCAGCCCCGCCACTTCTGCAAGACCTGCCGTCGCTACTGGACGCGCGGCGGCGCCCTCCGTAATGTCCCCGTGGGCGGTGGCTGCCGCCGCAACAAGCGGACCAAGTCTTCCGGAATCTCCTCCAAATCCTCCAGCACTGCAGCCAACGCTGATCGGCAGGTGGCCGGCACCACATCCTCGTCCTCCACGGCCACAAGCGGCGGTACCGGTGCAATTCTTCCCAACATCCCCCCGCCAACCCAGTTCCCCTTCATGTCCTCCTTGCACCACACTTTAGCTGACTATAGTGGTGCCTCCAATCTGGGGCTGAGCTTCACTGGGATCCACCCCATCGAGCAGGTGGACTATCAGGTGGGGAGCAGCTCGAGCATCGGCCTCGAGCAGTGGAGGCTGCAGCAGATCCAGCAATTCCCTTTCCTTGGAGGACTGGAGCCCCCTCCGCCGCCACCGGCGCAACCGGTGCCGGGAATCTACCCTTTCGATGGAGAAGGTGGGGGCGAGGGGTTTGTCGGTCAGGTCCTTCCCAAGGTGTCAGGCTCCGGGCTTATTACGCAACTGGCATCGGTGAAGATGGAGGACAGCTCTCATCAGGGGCTCAATTTACCCAGACACTATTTGGGTGTCCCAGGAAATGATCAGTACTGGGGGGGGGGTGGCGGCGGCGGCGGCGGCACCAGCTCTGGCAGCGGCGGGTGGATGGGAGAACTCTCGGGCTTCAACTCTTCTTCTTCGGGCAATATCTTGTAATTCCCGATTCTCGTTCGATAGTTCTCGTGGTAACCCTAGCTCCTGCAGGAAGCTTAGTTTTTTTTGCAGTAGCTTCGGAGAAGAAAGAAGCACTTGTTTGCTCCACCCTTCGATTCGTGTTGAAGGCTGCCGAAGAAGCTAGGAATGGTAGGTCAGTTTCTTGTTTCTGGGTTAATATTGGGCTGGTATTTAGTTTTGTGTCTACTTTCTTTGTATTTTATAGAGTAGTTAAAGAAATGAGGTGCATGAGTTTAATATCTCTGACATCGCGTTAGTTGTTAGAAATGAACATGAGCAATGTATTTCGCTTCATTAACATTAGAACTATCACTACTAGCTGCTATGTGATGAGATCTCTAAGATCCGCTCTTGTATTTGTGGACGTAGTTTACTTGATGATTAAGTCTTCTCCGTCTTATGCAATCACATATATAGGAGCTCAGCTATTCTTCATTGATTTAAGCCAGCATCTTTGGATCGTCATTGATATATAAGGTAGGGTTCGGATATAAGTTTTCTGTCACGGTTAACCAATGCATTGGAAATATGAGTAGCTACATGGGCAGCATGACTTTTGAATTTGCTGTCTTTGAGAAGATCGCAAATATGAGTAGCTAGGGTAGTCATAGATCATACGTATGGTGCAGTTTTGTTTCGTTCATGACCTTGCCATTTACTGTCCCAAAGACTATCGCCGCTCTCTCTCTCTCTCTCTCTCTCTCTCTCTCTCTCCCCCCATGGGAAACCTGAGTACAAAGTGTTCAAATCGGAAAACTGACAAGAATGGCAGCATTTCTCCCATCAAGTCTAGCTCTTCTTTACTAAAAATATGAGTGCATGCAGGAAGTGAAATTTCTAAAAACAAGTATTACTTCTCATCTTTTGAGAGGTCATCTGATTGAACAATCACATATCACATTGGACCAAGTTTCTACACTTCTTAAAGTTCGCCACTTCCTCGTTCCCCATGCAAGATTTCCAACGAAAGCTTTTCTCGTATTCGCCATCAATACCATGTTCCCACTTTGGAGGCTGAGAAATATATATATATATATATATATATATATATATATATATATATATATTGTTGAATGCAAAAGAATAACCACATCCTCAGTTCGCTGTAGTCAAAGAATTTTGCCATCACTCATATCGATGCTGCCTTTCTTTAGATTTATAGAGTATTGAAGCCTATCCTTGATCAGAAATTGGTAGTTGCTTCTTCCCGTTGGTATTTTCTTCGGTCAGATTTGTCATCATGCCGTCTCTAGGTTCTTTACTACATATATTTGAGGTTTGATGTTTTATATCTATATATTGTGCGTTGAAATAGGTTTTTTTGACAAATGGAACTTGGACGATGCTTTTAAATCCATGAACAGATTCTAGTTTGCTCTCTTTAATTGTTATCAGGAAGGTTCTTTTCTCTTCATTTGCTACAATAATATATGAGTGCAAAACTACTGACTAAAAAAAATCCACAAATCACACGCGCGCACACATGTGAGAGACAAAGAGACAGGCACTTTATATGGGCATATGCTGTTAGATTTGGTATCGGTTCTGCCTCGAATCAACGGAACCCTCTTGGTTATCCTTTTTACTGTAGTTTTAGATTTTAATATTACCCATATATTCGTGTAACCGCCTGGTGGGGGGTGGAGAGAGAGAGAGAGAGAGAGAGAGAGAGATAGATAGATAGATAGATATAGAGAGAGAGAGAGAGAGCAAAAGCCAAGATCTCACTAAAATCCATGCAGGTCAGGAATTAGTTCGTTAGAATAACCTAAGACCGAAGCCAGTCATGGAAGGAGTGCAGCACCGAAACAATAAAAAGAGAAGGGGAAGGGAAAGGAGAGAGAGAAAACAAATGGAAACTATAATAATTAAAGGTGAAATACCCAGAAAATCCGTCTGTTTACCTGTCGCTGTCATAGGGAATCTGGGTTTGCGTCTGCTTTCACGAAGTCCAATGCAGTCTCTGTTGAGAGGGAATAAAGCAACCAAACCGAGCCCATGTACACACTGAAAAAGGTAGAGAGAAAGCCCACCTTGTGTTATCCTTAGCAGATGACAACATATAATCATATAAACATATAGAAACCAAAATCGATGGGAGGTAGAGAGAGAGAGAGAGAGAGGGAGAGAGGGTTGTACAACTGTACAAGTGGTGGGGCGCAATCCAAAGGAGGCTTCCTTGTGTACCAAAAAAAAAAAAAGGAGGAGGCTTCCTTGAAGGGAGGGAGGTGACTGAGCGTTATTGCACATAGACACAGTTATAGGGGGATATCTGAGGATATTTTTTCTTTAGAGAGGGAGGAGGATGCTGTGGTGTGGGAGCAGAAGGGATGGCAGCTTTAACTTTTTTGAATGGGGTCCTGTAAGGGTCTTTTATGTTGGGTTTTCCTTCGATACTGAGTATAGGAGAGAGAAAAGGTGGAAGGGGGCCCCGATCGAGATTCCATGCTGGCTCAC
Source organism: Cocos nucifera (assembly GCA_006176705.1). Lineage (NCBI taxonomy): Eukaryota > Viridiplantae > Streptophyta > Magnoliopsida > Arecales > Arecaceae > Cocos > Cocos nucifera. The sequence goes on from QRFJ01000019.1 coordinate 436,500, forward strand.
GTTGCCTCACATGACCTCAATCATGGCCCTCATCGTGTGAGATCCATTATCAGACACCTCGGGTATTAGATTCGAAGATGCTACGTACGGCGCATTGTTTATGATATCATAAATGCTTAGAAGGCTTAATGAGGATGATCTACCTTTTGTTGTCAGACCTTCGCGGGTTGTAACTAGCTCCAAAGAAGTCCATTTTAATTATAGTATAAAGGACTTGATGCTTGGAGTGCTACGAATTCAAGGATAAATAGTTTAATCAGGTAATGTAGGGTCTAAGATCCAAATCTTGATGATTAATGCAGTTGTTTATTGCATTGTGTCTCTACGGTACCCATGTATGGTGGTAGGTTAAGTGATTCATTCTTTCTTTAGAAAAAAAGAGCCGTTAATGCTGCAAAACATTACCTAGGCTTCTAATGCAAGATTACATGGTGCATTTGTTTTTGGAGGGGCCTTAAAGATTACATGGCTTATTGTGATTTGATTGTTCTTTGAAAAAGTAGTAAATAGAAAAGAAACATAATAGTGCACTTGAATTCAGTGCTTTAAAGTTGCAAAGAACTTTGTGAATTCAGTACCTTTAAGTAGCAAAGAACTTTGTCAACCGGTGAACAATAAGCTCGAACGATGTGGCACATGGACGTGCATGTTTCTTAAATTTTGAACTACTTCGATTCTGTTTAGTAGTCGCAAAATTTCCCTAGGTTCGCTGATGAAGACAACCACACATATATGAATGACAATTGTTTAGTGCGATAAGAGCACCCGACATCTGCGCGCCAAAAGTTTTTGGCTAGTATGGCCTTAATAAGGACATCTATAAGTCCACATAATATATACATGCATAGTAAGAATATTTATAATAGACTACACATAATATGTGCATGCTTGGTCTCTATAGAATTTTATGAACTTTTAAAAAATAATAATAATTCAGTCATTCTAACAGAAATTTTGTTTCAGTAATGTTAACATATAGTGAGAGTATTTTCCAGAGAGAAAAGTTAGAGTAATTGTCAGTTAAAATCAGCTTGTTTCCGGTCAAAGTAGGAGAAATTTCCAAATGATCATTGCACATATGCTGCTCTTAGATGAGGTCTATGATCATTGATGACAAAAGAACTTATATCATAGGTTACAGGAATTCATGGTCCCCTAAGACAAATATTGTTTGATTGACTTACAAGCAGCTTTTGTTGTCAAGTTGATACTTATTTGGTGCAACCAGCTTCTTCTCTTTCGATGGATTTGATAGCATATATATGTGATTGCAGTTAATTTATAAACGTATCCAGACATTTCCGGAGGTTTATTTGAACATATAATGCTGCTCCCGTTTCTAATGTTAAAGTGCTACAATACAACAAAATTGATACATGGCGGCACATCCTTTCTGATATTATTTCATGCTACTAAAAATTATTATTTATGGAATTTTAGTTTAACTGCCGTTGAATTTTGGCAAATAATAATATATTACGGTATTTATTTTGGGTTCCATTTTATGTCAATATTTCATGGCATTTATTCTTCGGTTAATGACATTTATTATAAATGCCATCCGTCTGGAGAAATAAAATGCTGCAATAACTAGAGAATCTGATCTAATTGAAAGATGGGACAAGCTCATTTGATTTCTTAGGTCTGCAATAATAACATAATTAGAACTTAAGATTTTATGAACATCCATGTTTCTACCAGATAAAGAAAACAAAATTCATGAACTCACGAATATATATGAGTTAATCTTATTTTGATTTTTCAGCATTCTCTCTGTGTACTCTCCCCCCTTGCTTTCTGTAATTTATTCACTTCCATCAATAAATGCTGGGTGGCGTTTTTAGCCTCCCATTTCATTAAAATAATAATAAGAAGAAGAAGAATTTAAGAAAAGGAAAAAAGGACTTTGGATTTGCATCTTAGGAATGAATATTGTTTAACTATTTCCAAGTTTCAAGACATTTAGAGGATAATTACTTTCTTCTTGTATGAGCGTAAAACATGGTAGTGATGTAGATTTCCTACACACAAACCACCATGTTTCTTAAGTTTGGTAGCACGCGATTCTCTTTCTTTCCGAGAGATGATTCAAAAAAGAATTTTTGAGTCAGTACAGGGTGTTGGGAGTAAGACCTGATGACAAAATTTCTTAAACTTTCTTTCCAATCTGATTGATAGCATATTGTGTGTATAATTTGGACCCAATTTTTGACGATATAACTCTGGACGACTTTTTTATTTTTCTGTTAGGACTTCAATGATTTAGGCAACTTTTTCTTTTGAGTAGCTTGCAGCAGTACCTGTTAAACAAGTACACCATTACTTTAGTTTTACTTAGACCAAAGATCCTAGTCTTTAAAGGCCTCTGTAAAAGACCGCATGCAGTGGCTAGTTTATTAGAGACTCATTGTCATGGCATTGGGTTCGATTTTTGTGTCTCAACGTCATGGTGCTCCATGTGATGTGTTGGCTTCACGTACAGCATTCTTGACTTCTAAGAAGTACTTGTGCCTCATTAACCTAACGTCATACCAACAAAATATGTTGATTATAATGCATATGGCTTAGTTTGCTTGCTAATTAATTCCTCATGTGCAAAGTAAGAGTGTGGATCCGTACGATGCGGTGTACGTTGCACCATCCATTAGGTAATGGACGGTCACGAATGCATGTTGTGCAATGCACACCACGGCCTATACAGAACCATGCATCGCATGATGGATTATATGCACAATACACCGCATTGTGCGGTGCATCATGTGCACAGCAAAGAAAATCCTTGCATATAGATTAAACCATATATATATATATATATATATATCCAATGTTTGTAAGCTGTAGAATGAGTCTTTGTAGAGGTATCATGTCATTCTTAACTAAAAATATTTACATCTGAAGAGTTTTAATTGGCATTCTTTTCTCATCCATTCCAACCCTTGCATGAAATGTTGTTGGCTCTAATTAAGGTCCTTGCAACTTTAGTTACAACAGAAAAAACACCATGTCCTCGAAGGGGAATACACTTGCGTTGTTTGTGTTATGAAGATGAAGTGTAAGTCTTTCATCATCCTCATCATCATAATATATATTTGCAACCATTTCTCTTTTTTTCCTCGAGAAAGATGAGTTTTTGTTCTTTAATTAAAACTCCAATATTCATTTAGCTTTCTATGTATATGTCATTCTTTCCCTCTTCCATCCACCTCAATCTATCCACCAAACAGTGAAACGTAGGATTTATCATATCCTTCCCCCTCCCCCCTCCTTAAAGCTGGCTTTCCTCTTTCGTGACCAGCATGAGAACGTCAGAGATATCTAAGGTATTGCTCGCGAGGTCGTGTCTGAGACCTTCTAGAATTCTTCAACCCTTGGAGACCCATCAATACCAGACACGATAAGGTCTGGTGTCTCGTCCGTGATGTGATTGTGGACTCTCCAGTGTTTGGGGTGACTAAGAGGAGACTCTTCACATCGAAGGCTTGCATGGTTCCCTTGTTGCTTTCAGGAAACCTTTTTTGTGCATTTGTGTCATCAACCAATAAATAGCAGCGAAGCAAGCTTTAACTGTGCTTAGTGCGTTCTTTTTGGTTAGCTTGTCACCAGCTTTAGTTGCCTGGCTCCTCGTGTTTCGCATGGTATCACAAAGAATATACCATCAAAACCTCCGTTATGTTGACATCTCTATGATAAGGGAAAGACCTGGAAATCTCCAACCACCCAACCCTCCCCTCCCCCCCCCCCCCCCCGGCTAAAGCATTAAATATTTTGTTTAACCATCAGTATTTATATGTGTAGCCTTTGATTGCTTATTTTACGTATAGTTGTACATAAATATCTACTACAAGACTAGTCACTGAACATAAATAGCTACCAAAATTAATTAAGAGCTGGGAATAAAATTTTCTATCAACCAGATCGTACAATATCAAATGATACTTAATCAAAGAGGCGGATTTTAATTATTACCCTCCCCAAAAAGGGGTCAGCTATATCTCTTTTTCTGTCTTGTACATAGCTGTGGCAAACTAACATAACCAGCAACGGTTCGCCTGCAATAACCCATCTCCAACAACACTCTATCTTCAACACTCTGTCAATCTAATGTAACATGATTGGAATAGTAACATCAGCTGAATAGATCTAGGAACTACACCAGTGGCTTCAGCTAATTAAGCCCTGGGCAATTGATCTACGTACAATTTATATTGCCCTTCATATGCATGGAAGAATATAGCTAGCTAGGCAGGATTTGCACTGAATGAGATCTTGAGGGTTATGTTTGCTCAAAATAATCTTCTCAATTAAATTATATATCCTGGACGTTAGATATCTTGCAAAGTTTAACCCTTTGCAAACAAGAATATTGCGAGCTCTTTAAGCAACTTTTTTTTGCTTTTCCCTTTTTGAACGGTTGTTATGACTGACCCAGGCCAACTTAGGCAACCTGTGCAAAGTTCCAACAGAACATAGCTATGGTGTCTGATTAAGTTTAGGCTATATTTTTTCCAACTCTATGGGAAGCCTGCCCCACCTCAGTCAAAAGATAGAAAAGTAGGAAGAACGAGCCACAATTATTCTATTCATTTGTCACCTCTCTTGCCACTCGCCACCAGATCCTTTCCCAGCAAAAAGTTAAAGAGAGGATGCTTATCATCATTTGGTTCCTTTCTGTTCTCTCTAGGTGTGCTGAGGCTTACAGCCCATTTAAACTTACGGCCCACTGAAATGATCATCCTTGTTAAGGCCCTCCAACAAGACTTCACTTTCGGATTGATTATAGGCCCATTAGCCGAGTCAACCAGGTCAAGTTGGAAACTTTTCTAGAATATAAAAACATGTAGAAGGCCGCTCTTTCAGTCTTTCCCCACGAAGCCTTGAACGAAGCACTAAAACAGAGGCTTGCTCATGGCTTGTACTTCCATTCGATCTTCGGCGGAATGCTTTTAACCAAACATTTCAAATTGTTGTGTGATGTGGACATATCAACCATTATAGAGGATGAAGGAAGAAAGTGACAAAGTGGACCAGGAAGCCCAGGAGAATGGATCCACGCTAGCATTTATATAGGCTTTCCGCTGTGGCCTGGGAATACATGACCGGCTTTGTGTGTCGTGTAGCGGTCCAATGATGCAACACTGTAACCAATTAATACAAAACTTTACGGTCCGCAAGGCCTGGAATAAAAACCAAACCACTATTTTCTACCACCAATTAAGAATTTTTTTGCAAATAAAATGAATGTGACGTAACCAAAAACTATTCTCGGCCGATCTGACATTACACGGATTGGTATGCAAGATTTCCTAGAAATTTCCATGCCTTTACCTTGAAGTTATACGAATCTCCAAGTCTAGTTAATAACAGGATACTCTTCTAGTCCATACAAGCGTTAGACAAGCCATATTACAAATAGATAATAGCTGAGCAGATATAGCCACAAAAAGTTAAGCCATTATATTATCTATAATTAATTAAATAATTTTTTGAGGCTTTCTTAAGGTACATTCTTATATCATACATAAACCAACCAACGATGTGCATATTCTTACAACAATAATATTGGAGAAGGACCTCACTTCCTTCATTTTCTTTCAAAAAAAAAAAAAAAAATTATGCCATGTGACATGCCTACGATGCATAGAAAGTTTTCAGCAAGTATTCAATAAAAATACTGTGTACCCTAAAGTGCACCCAACCGCGATATTCCTATGGAGGTAAAATGGAAATTAAGGTCCTAAAAAAACAGCCTGCCCCCCTTGTACGGGGCCAAGCAATACTATTTTTTTTCTTTTCTTTTCTTTTTCTGAAATACCTTTGTAGAATATTTTCACTCTAGAACCCCCATCCAAAAGGTTTTTTTCTAGCAAGTTTTAGAATTTGCTTGTTTTTCCTCGATACAACAGTGTTCTTGGACATCCAAACATCCACCTCCTCTCTGGTTTTTTCGTTTCCAAATTTAAATGCTTCGACACGAAGTAATTGACTGCTTCTGTACACAAAACGCAAGTCCTGATCAGGATCGAAGTCCAAACATAACTTGGCACCCAAGGAAGCAATCCTACGGGACCACCGCCTGAACTTTCGATGGATAAGCTTATGCTTCACTATTATCCCGCTCTGGATATCCCAAGGTTGCGCGTGGACGTGCATTAATTCTCGTGCGTGCTTGCCAGAAAGCTTGTATTCAATTGTTCCCTTTCATCTCGTTTGACAGATAGTAGGTACCGTTGCTTTTGCATTGACCAGTCAACCCCAATATCAGAAAAAAGCACCAGGACAGGACATGATCTACGGTGAGATAACTCACTCCGGCCACCCCGATCAGAAGCTCAAGCTCGAGATCAAGGAGAGACCTTACGACTGTGATGGGTGCAAGGAGTTGGGATTTGGATCTCGGTATGCATGCGAGAAGTCATGCAACTTTCATCTCCACAAGGACTGCGCCTGCCCGGAGGACACCATCACCCACCCTTTCTTCCCAGGATGCACCTTCCATTTTCTCAGATCGGGGGAGCCAAATCGATTCTGTGATGCGTGCGGAAGGGACATCAAAGGCTACGTCTATCACTGCTTCGGCGAAGGGTGGGACCTGCACCCCAGCTGCGCGTCCCTCCCGCGTGTGATAGAGGATGGTGAGATGAGGTTGGTTCTCCATCGAGAGGTGACTTCCAAATGCTACCGGTGCGGGAAGAAGGAGTTGAGGAAGAGAGCCAGGAGCTGGTCCTACGTATCGACGTGCAAGGGATGCCACCTCCATTTGGCTTGCGTGAAGGAGATCTTGCTCGAGAACTGGGAGAAGGAGCACCTTCGTGATGATGGCAAGTTGGAAGGCAAAGCTGAGAGAGAGGACGGTCCTGCGCTAGAATGCACAGACTCGAAGCTTCATATTGTTCTCCAAAAGAAGAAGAGCCAGACGGGGAAGCTTGCCACGTTTAAAAAGGTCGCCAAGATTGCAATCACTTTTATCATGGCTGCAGTAGTTGGAGATCCCACCGCTCTGGTTGCATCTCTTATGTTATCTCTTATCACCCATTCAAAGGCTCGGCCTAAAAGTGTGATCCGAGTTTGGCTTTCTTTTTCTTTACTTTTTTTTTTTTTACCTAGTTTGGTGTTTTTCAACAGTACTTTTTTTTTTGGATAAGAATTTTAGCTTGGTCGATAAGAAGAACCAGCTGGCGCACATGTTTTCTCTTATATGTTTCATACTACGGTGTACATGATTTTTGTAATGTAAATTAATATGGACTCGATTCTATCACGGGCAATCGGATCCTTTCGATAATTGATTACAACTACTCCATCCAAGAGTAAAATAAAATCAAAATCCAAAGAAGAGACTGATGTCTTAAACTTAGTAACGATATTTCAATGTGTACCCACTTGGATCGAAGAATCGTTCTCAAAGGTCCTTCTTGGCACCTCGGCCCTTGTTCTACACTGACGGCAGTATCGGCACAACAGATTCCAGGAAAATATTGGACACATGTTGTGTCCTGATTTCTATCTCTATCTTTTCAGTTTTGGTTTTATTTATTTTATTTTGCGCGTGTGACTTTGTATATCTTCTTTTATTTAGTAAATGAAAATAGTCAGACTCCTCCAAAATAAAGTATTAGAATCATACATACTTAGAAGTCCAAATTTAATCAAGCTAGATAAACGGCATTGTGATCATTGTAATGGCCGGTTGTTTTCTTTTTTCTTTTTTCCCTATAATAACGGATCATACCCTCGCCTGAGGCCCATCATACGTCGCCAGAACCTATAGCTCTCGCATGATCCCACAACTTGCGAGAAACGAAATAAATAACGCGGGATAAAGGAAAACCATCAATTTTCGAGCAAGCGTTTTTTTCCGGGCGTGGAGCACCACAAAATGTGGCACAACGGATTTTAATTCTGAAAACCATGCACAAGGTCCCACATGAGCTAGTTTTGATGTGGATCGAGTTCTTCTTCGTTTATATTTCTCTTGTTCTACTTATTTCGTTTGGCACATGCACCAATCCCTTTTTTTTCGTTTTTTTTATTTGGAATAAATTGAGAAGTGATAAGTGAATATTCAATAGGAAACATGTTTTAAAATATCATACTTCTAAGAGAGGAGGAATCGATATTTTTTTTTAAAAAAAAAATTTCAATTGATTACTTGATTTTATTTTTTCGGGGCTGTAGCTCCGGCACTCGTGCCCTCTTTACGAAGCCCAGACAAAGACTTGCAAAACTAAAGCACTGCCAGTCGCGTATGAACACAACCGAAAGTTGAAGCGCTCACAAGCACTTCATGATGACCGATGCACCAAGATTCTCGGATCCCTACCCGTTATAACTCCCTCTAGCACTGGAACCAGCGCTCCTCCTCTCCTTCCTGAGCAACCCTCCATGGTCGTCAATCGCCCTCTGCCATCTCCTCTCCCTCGCTATCCCCAATCCTGGAAACAAGCAAATTCTAGAAACCTTAATCCCTTGGTCTCCATGATTCGACCCACCCGCCGGTTGTGGTGCTTTTCCATTTGATTCTAATTAGGATCAGCCGACAGGTTAGCCATAACTCATTAGTCTATGCATCTACCATAGTTGACGATATCAGAATGCTGATGATAACACCATCAAGAAGGAAGTTTAGCACAAAACCAAATACTAGACAAACTTGTACCTAAACAGTTCTAGCATTCCTAACAGCATAAAGGATGAAGGACCATATCACCAGTTTGGAACTAAAATCTTGAGACCAGTGTATCATCTGCTACGTTTCATTTCTTCTTCTCAGCCACTCCGGCAGATCTGCATGCAGCAAAGCATCATCAAGCATACAGGCATCAATAAGTATTCAATCCAAAATTCCCACAAAATGAAACAACATCAATCACTTTATGACTTGCTACATCATTGCGCTAAATGAACTGGTACATAAGAGTATCAAAAAGGACAAGACTATTGTCACAGATATGATACAGAATGGGGAAGCATGAATTTAACATTCGGAAAATACCTAACAAATTCAATCAAACCATTTCACCTAGGTTTAGGTCCTCTTCAATCCAATATCCATCAGATTCATTTCAACCTCCATCGTATTCAGGTGGGTCAGACCCATTTGAACTCGATGGTGGATTAACCAACCAAAAGGACACAACTAGCGAGAAAGAAATCAATAAACCAACTAGCAGCAGATGAAAAGAAGCTATTCAAACTTCTAGAACCAAGGTTCCTCCTCAGTAAGGTCGTACCACTTCATCCCCTCACACAATATTCAAACCTTATGGAACATAAATGTTGGAAAAAACATTTCAAAAAGGCATACTTGAGGCTATCCTTGCCTCATACCTCGATGAGACTAAAAATGCAGCTTCTCATGAATGAAACTTCTCAATTCAAGGTATATCATAAAAAGAACGTGAGGTGCACACCTTGTACCTCTAATTATACCATATATACGTTAATATTTGATTATTTTCACTATAAATACATGCAAACAAATAGACCCGATACTTGTGCATGGTTTTGCATATTAAATCAACTTCCAAACGCATAAAACATTAGCAAACACAACCTATGAATATTGACCAAATGAAGCAATGTGAAATTGTATCATCTTTAACGGATATTCTGATCATATACATACAAAATCTACTCTTCACATAATTTTCATAGATTCTAAACCCCTCGGGAAAACCCATTTCACTTATGTCTTAATAATAGCAACTAACACACTTGGGCTATCTGCTATAATTGGCCACATATTATATAGATATCCTTGTCTTGTTTCTCAAGTTCCTCATCTATCATAATAGCATTTAAAATCAATTTTGAACAAACGGTTAAATATGTTTCTGCACATGATTTTGAAAATAGCATGTACAAAGTAATTAACTAAGAAGCTTACCTCATCTTCCTGAGAACATTAGCCATCTCCTCACGCTTCTTCTTGGCTCTCTTATGAGTTCCAAGCTTTCTCTTCGCCACTTTGAGTGCACGCTTGTCCTTTCCAACTTTAAGGAGCTCAGTGATCCGCTTCTCATAGGGAGCAAACCCAGCAACTTCCCTAATCAAGTTTCTGACAAAATGCACCCTCTTGCTGGTTTTCTGAAACACCAAAGTTCACAACCCAAGAATTCAGTCGACTTTGCAGCCATCACCTAATGGAAAAGGCACCATATATAAACCTTCATGGGACAACCACTAATATGGATTTTCATCACTTGAATAGAATCATTACAACAGAACTTCAGTGGCCTTATACATGCTAATACAGGATGCCAAAATACTATATGTGGGTAGCAACATGCAATGAGGAGGGGGGGTGATGATGATAAAATGAAGAATCTCAAAATTCAAAATATATATAAAAAAATATTGATCTAACTAGATTCCACCAAAAGATGAAGCATAGCTAAGAGATCTGCAAAAAAAAAAAAAAAAAAAGAATACTGATATATGGTCTCAATAAATGAGGTAGGTGCATATACAATTGTTCTTGAGTTTCAAATATACAAGGAGTCAGCCAAAGTTTTTTTTTTCTTTAAAAAAAAAAAAAAAGAAATTGACTTGAAATTGCCTCACTAGTTTTTATCCAAATTCTTTTGAAAAGCTTCAAGATTCCATGTTTCCCTTACACATGGACTGACATAAGTGTGAGCACTCCTGGAAATTTTTCCACACATCGGAGTCTCGAATAGGAACTTGCTTAATATAAAAACATTTTATTCCTTTATGATCAGTCCTTGCATATATGCTGTGCCACAAGGTATGCAATGCATGATGTACAACAAAAGGTTCTTAATTCCAACCCAAATATTAAAAGGATCAATCAATGGAGTAAGCACTCCAGCATACTCTAGCTCAAATAAAGTGAGTGATAATAATTTCTTGCAAAAGAGTTCAACAAGCTGTGTGGGTGAAAGACATGATGGACTTTCAGAAACAGATCAATATCATAATTATGTCCTTCACTTGGTACAAGGTGAAGTGTAAGGTGATATGATGCAAACCAATTTTTAGGACAATAAAATTCAAAAAAGATAAATTATTCTCTGCTACAATTTCTCTTAGCATAATTTATAAGAAATATCATCTGGATTGTACCATTCCGAATTTCGCTCAGCCATATGTCTGCATATGTTTAAGTGTGTCATGCATCAATACACATCGCACTTTTATGATATCAAGCCATCCATACAAAATCAGAATTTGGTATCAGATTACAAATATAAAAGGCAAAGCCAGTACATGACTCTAGTCCTACTGAACCAAATTCTTTTTTCACAAGTATGAATCATGACCTACAAACACCACCCAACCATGTATCCAGACAATCAGGAAACCATGGTCTAGATCATACTTATCTAATTCATTAAATTGCTATTCCATTGTCAATTTGAAAAATTTAAAAAAAAAAAAAAAACACTTAATACTATGACTTTGTCTAACATAATAAGATAAGCAAAATAAAATATATGCACGGTATGTTTTATTAAGTTAATTCCCCAATTCCCTGTATCTTTTTGTCTTCTCTCAAGTATTTTAAGAACTGAACCATGACACTAGGGAACCTTATACAAATAAATTCTGGTACGAAGTTGTTGATAAATCAAGAAAAGAATCTCTCATCATACCTCAAGTGAACTAATTCACTGGAAAGAGCAAGCAACGAAATTGCAGTCCAACAAAAATTAAACTAAGCGAACCAACTATGGTCCAAACCAACGATGATTTCAGTTCGAACGCTCATAAAAATGCAAATTAAAAAGAAAAGAAAAGAAAAAAAAAAGAGTATCAGACCAAAAAAATACAAACCGCGTAATCATATGAAGCACCAACAAAAGTCAAAAAAAAATCTAACATTTACTACTGAGATCTTACTCCTTTTCTGCTGGAAGGGCGCGGAGGCAACTCCCGCTTGGTGACGATGTGCCCTTTGTTGAGCCCAACAAAGAGGCCGGTGTTCGGCTGAGGCGGGGCCATCACTATTGGCCCTCTTTGAGGATTCCGGACTGATTCACCTACTCGCAACAACAAAACACAATATAATGAGCTCTAAATCACCACAAGATCATCAAGAAACAAGGAAACTGAATGCCCACCAGATCGACCGAGAGAAGTCTATAGATCACATAGAACCTATCAAAATGCTTTTATGGTAAAAATACTCCACTAATTCGACCAATAAATAACAGACATACGGATGGAGATCCCAAGGGCATAATATCTTTCTTCTTCTACAGATTTAGGTACATAGTTAAAGCAAGGATTTTTGCCGACCCATGCGACAATATCGATAATGGGGAAAAGAGAACACAAAAATCGAACGAATTACAATTGAAATCATTGGAAAATTTTCAATTTATCTTCTCTCTTACCTCCAGATCAGAGAAGAGGAAACCTAGCAGCCGACGACGACGTCAAGAACCCCAGTAGCCGAAACCCTAATATAGGGGCGCCGAAAGGAGTGCCGCTCCCATATTTGATGATGACGGATATGTTCTTGGATGATCATGACCGTCCGATTCGTTCAGACGGTTGATCTAAAGAGCAAATAGTAAGTTGGCTGGACGGCTCAGATCAGTGATGCCACGAGTGGGACTACTATTCACACGTTGACTTTGAGAGTCGATTTGCCTTGTTTGATGGCCCATTACGGCCCAAGCTTGTTAATGAACCATCGTCAAGGTTTTTGTGGATGGGAAATATGCTCACCGCTCGCAAAGTAATTTCCTTTATGGATTTGGATGACATTGGGCCAGGCTTTTGGTTTCCTCCAGAGGAGGCCGATGAGCACACCTTACATTGGACTTGTTAGGCCGGCAGAGCAGGTTGAGTCCCTTTGCCCGCATGCAGGTGCCCGTCCTGTGGATCTTCAAATTTTATTAATATTAAAATTTGACATGTGCAACGCATGTGAGCGGAGACAGACCAACTTCTGAGCAAAGTCCGCTTGATTGGTTTTAGCATATAAATGGGTTTAAAACACTTCAGCTCCTCTCTTTGATCCTCGGTGAGTCACTTTAGGACAATCAGCAGTCAAACTCTCCATCCTTCTTCTGTTCATGGCAATCTCCCTCTTAAGTAAAAATCCTACCGTTTTTTTCCAACCAAATGCACCAACATGCTATAGCACCAGTACAATCCCCAGTACCATTTCCACCATTTGCTAACTTTACTTCATTTCCTCCGTTTGTTAATTTTACTCCTCCAATCATCATTGGCAACTGCTACGAAGACCTAAGATTATCGCATTTGATGCATTATCAGATAGTAATAATTTAAATTATTTAAAAATTTAAATTATCTATAATCTAAATAGATTACTAATAATGTTCATTACCATGTTTGATATATATAGGCAATGTTGTAGAAAATCTTGATTGACATGTTTGATATGGTAATCAGATTACTAGTAGTATAACATCAAATTTCTAAAATACTCTCAAATCAAATTTATTAAAAATCATACTTTATATATAAAATATAAATAAATATATATTATAATATATTATATATAATATATTATATTTTAATATATATTTATATTCATAGTATATATTATAATATTATATTATATATCATATTATTATAATATATTATTATTATATAATATTATATGGTATAATGTTATGTTATATTATAATAATATAACATAACATTATACCATATAATATTATATAATAATAATAATAATATATTTATATATTAAATTTATAATATAAATATATATCATATATTATATATTATATATTTATATTTATATTTTTTAATGAGGATATTTCTATCTAAATATATCATTATCAGATTATGAAATATTTAGTAATCTGGATAGCCACTGCTTCTCTTGGTAATCTAAATTATCTCATGAGAGATGGTCCAAATTATTTAATAATTTGGATTACCAACTTAAAAAGTGTTGGGGATAAACCCCGCTTCCGTCGAAGTTTAGTCTGATGCTCAGCTTAATACAATCGATAGTCATGAAAAAGCTTCAACGGACGAGCCTTTTCCGAACTTCTTCAGCCGGCCGAACTTCTTGGTGGTCGAGCCCCTTCCAAATTCTCCAGCGATCGAGTTTTAGCCGAGTCCCTTCAACCGACCGAACTTCTCAGCGATCGAGCTCCAGTCGAACTCGTACGGGAGCCGAACTTCCATCGGACTTTTTTTTCGATCGAACTCCTACATGAGTCGAACTTTCTCCGAGGTTCTCCTTTAGTCAAGCTCCTATAGGGACCGAACTCCCTCTGAGCTCCTCAACGGTCGAACTCCTTGACGATCAAGCCCCAACCGAACTCCTTCCAGATCGTTTCTACAAATGGATTCCTCTAAGAGCCTCTAGGAGCCAAACTTTTTTTGGATCGCTCCTATAGTCGGACTCCTCTAGGAACCAAACATACTCCAGATTGCTCCTGCAGTCGGATGCCTACAGGAGCTGACCTCATTCCAGATTACTCTAGCAGACGAACCCCGAATGCATGCTTCCACCAAACGACATGGCTGTCACTACCAGTCTGGCAATCCCGCTCTCTCCGTAACATGCCCCATATGGCCCACGATCGGACGACATGGCTGCCACTACCAGTCTGGCGATACTGCTCTCTCCGTAATAAGCCCCAAACGGCCCATAATCGGATGACATGGCTGCCACTACCAGTCTAACAACACCTCTCTCTCCGTACTGAAACTCACGCGGCCTCGAGCAGCCCGCTACCAGACAATATGGTCGTCACCATCATTCAAGCTCCGTTTATAAAAGGAACCCTCCAGATATGTTCTCTCTAAGCTCTGAGCTCTCCCCTCTAAAATTCTATTGAACCCATTCTTGAGTACTCCATTTCTGTTGGCCAAAAGAGCTGACTTGATCGTCGGAGGATCCTACTGGAGCCACCACCACCGACTTCAGACAATTTTATTTTGCAGGTCACCGACGGTGACCTCGTCCTCCTCCACTTCAGCTCGTCCCGATGTCAACTAGATTATGTGATAATAGAATTGGTGCTAGAGGAAGGGCCCTCTGCCTCTGAGGTTCCCTTATTCTTAAAGAAGTGCTCAGTAATGATCCCTCTCTTCCCTCTCTAGAGATCTTCCTTCTTCCTCTCTAGAGTTTTTTTTTGAGAGAAAATGCCCCCTAAAAGAGCTTCGATCAGACGATCGATGGCCTCCATGGCCTGATCCCATCTAGATCCGTCTGCTCCCGCTCCAGCCCCGACAACTCAGGTTCCGCCTGTAGTCACGGTGGATGCGGAGCAGTTCAACCTGCTTGTCCAGCAGGTTCGTAGCCTCACAGAGGCAATGCAGGCCATACATCGGCAGGCCCCAACACCGGCTCGACCGATGTACGATTCTCTAGAGCCCTATGATCCGATCCAGGAATGGTCGACTTGGACTATCTGGCCTCCGATCCTCAGAAGAGGAAAGCAGAGCATGGAGGGCCCCTACTCGAACCACGACTCGACCCAGGGGGAAGCTTCATACCCATTCCATCAGAAAACCCTGGAGATCAAAGATCATGAAGATCTCTTGGATCAAAGGCTCTTAGAAATAAGCCGATGAATCGAAGAACTCCGTCACACTATCTCCTCATACGGGTCATGCCTTTTGGACTCAAAAATGTAAGGGCAGCGTACCAGCATTTAGTCAATAAGATCTTCAAGGAGCAGATCGACCACAATATAGAGATGTACGTGGATGACATGCTCATCAAAAGCCAAGCTTCAACAGACCACCTCATCGACCTTGAAGAAACCTTCGGTGCACTTAGAAAGCATAGGATGAAACTGAACCCGACCAAGTGCACCTTTGGCGTGACCTCCAGGAAGTTTCTGAGGTTTATGGTGTTGAGACATGGGATTGAAGCAAACCCCAAGAAAATTTGAGCCACTCAGGAGATGACTGCTCTGAGAATGATTAAAAATGTTCAACGCCTGATCGGAAAGGTGGTGTCTCTAAATCGCTTTATCTCAAGGTCGGTCGAACGATGTGTGCCCTTCTTTTAAATTCTCAGACAACCAAAGAACTTCTACTGGATGGTGGAGTGCCAACAGACGTTCGAGGAGCTTAAAAACTATCTTGGCTCACCCCTACTGCTAGCAAAGCCCAAACTCGGAGAAAAATTATTTCTATACCTAGCTGTCTCCCCAGAGGCCCTGGCGGCAGTCCTGGTCAAGGAAGAAGCGAAGATGCAGCGACCGGTTTACTACGTGAGTCGGATCCTGAGGGATGCGGAGATCAGATACTCTAGGTTAGAAAAATTAACTTACTCTCTTCTAATTGCCGTTAGGAGACTCCGACCTTATTTTCAGGAGCACATCATAACGGTCTTCATGGACCAACCAATAAAAGCAGTCTTTCATCGAACGGACGCTTTCAGAAGAATCGCAAAATGGGCAATCGAGCTCATAGAGTTTGACATCAACTACCGACCCCAACCATCGATCAAAGTCTAGATACTGGCAGATTTTGTGTTAGAATGCACCATTCCAGTTGAAGCCGAGCTTGAACAGAATGAGACCGGTACCCTACTATCGCGGTCGAACCTCCTCGAGGAAAGTGCCGACCTTCTCAAAGGCTTTTGGGCTCTGCATGTGGATGGTTCGTCCAACTCCATTGGACCTGGTACGGGGTTGGTCTTGGTCAGCCCCGAGGGAGTCGTCGCTAAGTATGCACTACACTTCGAGTTTCCTGCGACCAACAATGGGACCGAATATGAAGTGCTGATCGTTGGATTAAAAATAGCCAAAAAGTTAAAAGTAGATCGGCTTTAAGTCTACAGCAATTCCTGGCTAGTGGTCGGCCAAGTTAATGGCAGCTACGAGACACGGGAGGAAAGCATGATGAGATACCTTAGGAAAGTAAAGGATTTGAATCCGGTCTTCGATAGTTTTGGTATTTGACAGATTCTGAGGGCAGAAAATACAAGAGCCGATCTTCTCTCCAACTTGGCCACTTCAGCCCCAGTTGAACTATCCAAAAAAGTATTTTTGGAGATTCTGAAGTGTCCAAGCCCAGAGGAATCTCAGATCATTCTGCAGATGGAATTTGAGCCAAGTTGGATTGATCTATTGATCACCTATCTTAAGGAGGGGGTCCTTCCTAATGATCCGAAAGAAGCTCGAAAACTCAGGAATCAGGCCTTCCGCTATGTTTTGTATGAGGGCAGGTTATATAAGAGGTCGTACTCGCTTCTGCTGCTAAGATGTCTCCGACCTTCAAAGGTTGACCTCACGTTGTGGAAGGTGCACGAGAGACTCTGCGGAAGTCACGTAGGAGCCAGGTCCCTATCACAAAAACTACTTCGGTAAGGGTACTATTGGCCGACCTTATTTCATGATTCTGTGAAGTATGTGAAGAAGTGCGACCGCTGTCAGAAGAATGCAAATGTACAAAGACAGCCAGCCTCCGAGCTTATTTCGCTAAGTGCACCTTGGCCATTTGCGCAATTGGGAATGGATATACTTGGCCCCTTTTCGACGATTTTCGGACAGCGAAAGTTCCTTCTGGTTGCAATCGACTATTTCACCAAATGGATCAAAGCTGAACCACTAGCGAAGATTACCGAGGCCAAGATGCAGGACTTCATCTGAAAGTTATTAGTTTGTCGGTTTGGTCTGTCCCGAACTCTCAAAATCGATAATGGGCAACAGTTCGCTAGGGCGAAGTTCGTCGAGTTCTATGAAGACCTAAACATCTCCCACCGCTTCACATTGGTGGCTCATCCACAGGCCAATAGGGAAGCTGAGGTGACTAACCGGACCCTACTGGAAGGCATCAAGATGAGGCTCGATAGAGCAAAGGAGGCTTGGATGGATAAACTCTACCACGTCCTCTGGGCGTACCGAACTACACAAAGGATGCTAACCGGAGAAACACCATTCTTCTTGGCCTTTGGCATGGAGGCAGTCATCCTGATCAAACTTAAGCTTCTGTCTGCACGAGTCATGGCCTTCAACGAGCAGCACAACCCATAGAATCTCAAAGTTAACCTCGACCTGCTGAAGAAAAAAGGAAGGAAGCCTACATCCAGATGGCAGCCTACAGACGGAAGGTGGCTCGATACTACAACTCCAGAGTTAGAAGCAAGACATTCAGAGTGGGAGACTTAGTGCTCTGACGAGTCGCCGTCTCTCAGCCTCAGAGCCAGAAAAAGTTCGTCCTAAATTGGAAAGGCCCGTATAAAGTGATGGAGGTCATCCGGCCTGATACTTATCGCCTGAAGGAGCTCGGAGGGATGATGCTTCCATGATCTTGAAACTCAAAAAATCTGAGGATGTATTATCAGTAATCTCCTTTCAATAAAACTCTCTCATTTCAGCATTATTGTTCCCTCGTACAAAAATTATGTGATGGCAGGAAAGAAATGACTGAAAGTGATCGTGTTGGGAACAGAAGGAGAACCCCGTCCTTACATGAGCAAAGTCAGAGACTGAGCTTCAAGGTCTTCGCCAGTAGAAGCCCGAGGAGTTCAACCTTCAACCTCAGCCAACCTCGGCTGCAGGAGATAAGATCTCCTCCGAGCTTCGACCTCGGCTGTAGGAGATAAGATCTCTCCCAAGCCAACCTCAGCTGCAGGAGATAAGATCTCCTCCAAGCTTCGACCTTGGCTATAGGAGATAAGATCTTCCTCAAGCCAACCTCGGTCGTAGGAGATAAGATCTCCCTCGAGCTTCAATCTCGATTGCAGGAGATAAGATCTCCTCCGAGCCAACCTCGGCTATAGGAGATAAGATCTCCCTCGAGCTTCGACCTCGGCTGTAGGAGATAAAATCTCTCCGAGCTCGACATCGACTGTAGGAGATTAGATCTCCCCCAAGCCAATCTTGACTGCAGGAGATAAGATCTCCCCCAAGCTTTGACCTCGGCTGTAGGAGATAAGATCTCCCCCGAGCCAACCTCCATTGTAGGAGATAAGATCTCCCTCCCGAGCTTCAACCTCGGCCGCAGGAGATAAGATCTCTCCCGAGCCAACCTCGACTGTAGGAGATAAGATCTCCTCCAAGCTTTTCAACCTCGACTGTAGGAGATAAGATCTCTTTCGAGCTAACCTCGGCTGCAGGAGATAAGATCTCCCCCGAGTCTCGAACCTCGACTGCAGGAGATAAGATCTCCCCCGAGCCTCGACCTCGACTGCAGGAGATAAAATCTCTCCGAGCCAAACATTGACTGTAGGAGATAAGATCTCCCCCAAGCTTCGGTCTCGACTACAGGAGATAAGATCTCCCCCGAGCCAACCTCGACTGCAAGAGATAAGATCTTCCCTGAGCTTCGACCTCGACTGTAGGAGATAAAATCTCCCCCAAGCTTCAACCTCGGCTGTAGAAGATAAGATCTCTCCCAAGCTTCAACCTCGGCTGCAGGAGATAAGATCTCCCTCGAGCCCCTTCCGAACTCCCCAGTAGCCAAGTTTTAGTCGAGTGCCTTCAACCGGCCGAACTTCTCAGCGGTCGAGCTTCAGTTAGACTCGTGCGGGAGTCGAACTCTCGTCGAACTTTTCTCTTGGCCGAACTCTTATAGGAGCCGAACTCCCTCCGAGGTTCTCCTTCAGTCGAGCTCCTACAGAGGCTGATCTCCCTTCGAGCTCCTCAATGATCGAACTCCTCGACGATCGAGCCGCAATCGAACTCCTTCCAGATCGCTTCTGCAAACGGATTTCTCCAGGAGCCGAACTTCTTTCGGATCGCTCCTACAGTCGGACTCCTCCAGGAACCAAACTTCCTCCAGATTGCTCCTACAATCGGATGCCTACAAGAGCCAACCTCATTTCGGATTACTCTAGCAGACGGGCTCCGAATGCATCCTTCCAGATCATTCCTGCAAATGGATTCCTTCAGGAGTCGAACTTCTTTCGGATCGCTTCTATAGCCGGACTTCTTCAAGAATCGAACTCCCTCCGGATTGCTCCTACAGTCGGATGCCTACAGGAGCTGACCTTATTCCAAATTACTCTAGCAGACGAGCTCCGAATGCATGCTTCTACTAGATGATATGGCTACCACTACCAATCTGGCAACATCGCTTTCTTCGTAACAAGTTCCATGCGGCCTACGATCGGACGACATGGCTGTCACTACCAGTCTGGCGACATCGCTCTCTCCGTAACAAACCCCATACGGTCCATGATTGGATGACATGGCTGCCACTATCAGTCTGACGATACCTCTCTCTCTCCGTACTGAACTCCACACTGCCTTGAGCAGCCCGCTACCAGACTGTATGGTCGTCACCATTATTCAAGCTCCATCTATAAAAGGGACCCTCCAGATATGTTCTCTCTAAGCTCTGAGCTCTCCTCTTTAAAATTCTGCCAAACTCATTCCCGAGTACTTCATTTCTGTTGGTCAGAAGAACTAATTTGATCGTCGGAGGATCCTACTGGAGCCACCACCATCGATTCCAGATGAAACTTTATTTTGTAGGTCATCGGTGGCGATCTCATCCTCCTTCACTCCAGTTCGTCTCGATCACAATCAGATTATGTGATGATAAAAAATATATTAAATATAATAATTAAATAATTTTTTTTAAAATTATCAATAATCTATTTAGATTACTGGCTATCCAATATAATCTAACTTTTATGGTATGTACCAATGCTAAGCGTCTCCAAATGCTCGTAAAGAAGTGACGAGAATAAAGTGTTGATGGTTCCCGCATGTCAAGCGGGCTTTAATCTTCTCATCAATGGTGATGTCACTTAAATGACCACATTTCCTTGCGTACATGATGGCATGTTCGGCCGGTGGCCCGAGCCATGCGGGCTTCGTGGCTTCTGTCCCCTTAACATCGTACATGGACGCGCCCTCGTACCTGATGCATCGCATCATTCTAGCGACATCGCTCTCTTCGTAACAAGTCCCATACGGTCCACGATTGGATGACATGGCTGCCACTACCAGTCTGACGATACCTCTCTCTCCGTACTGAACTCCACATGGCCTCGAGCAGCCTGCTACCAGACTGTATGGTCGTCACCATTATTCAAGCTCCATCTATAAAAGGGACCTTCCAGATATGTTCTCTCTAAGTTCTGAGCTCTCCTCTCTAAAATTTTGCCGAATTTATTCCTGAGTACTTCATTTCTGTTTGTCAGAAGAACTAATTTGATCGTCGGAGGATCCTACTGAAGCCACCACCACCGATTTCAGATGGAACTTTATTTTGTAGGTCATCGGTGGCGATCTCATCCTCCTTCACTCCAGTTCATCTTGGTGTCAATCAGATTCTGTGATAATAAAAAATATATTAAATATAATAATTAAATAATTTTTTTTTAAAAATTATTGATAATCTATTTAGATTACTGGCTATCCAATATAATCTAACTTTTATGGCATGTACCAATACTAACCGTCTCCAAATGCTCGTAAAGAAGTGATGAGAATAAAGTGTTGATGGTTTCCTCAAGTCTAGTGGCCTTTAATCTTCTCATCAATGGCGATGTCACTTAAAAGACCACATTTCTTTACGTACATGATGGCATGTTCGGCCGGTGGCCCGAGCCATGCGGGCTTCGAGGCTTCTGTCCCCTTAACATCGTACATGGACGCGCCCTCGTATATGATGCATCGCATCATTGCGTGACCTCACAAGCCGTGCAAGTATTATGGCCAAAAGAGCCCCAAGTCTTTATAATGATAATAAGAGAAACAGGTGATCCAGATTTCTTTTATGATCCAACAAATTGACCAGTTAATTATCAAGTGATGTTCGATCATATTTATCCTTTCCTTCATCTGAGTTCTGATGCTTTTTTATCTCATCACCTAAAACTGATTACATGCTACTTGTTATTTGTAGAAAAATTCGATCACTATTGGTCATTATTTTCATTTGAATAACACCAGCCAATGAATTATAAATGATTATACTTTGAATGTTGGCTGCGGTATCGATTACTTGGTTGATCAGCCATCTCATATCCTTGACTCACCAACAACCACCACATTATTAGGTCCTGAAAATGTCCAAATGCACATGAATCTTGCAGTTTTAGTTCTTTCCTGATATATTATTTCTCAGCCTCTGGCTGGCTCATTCATGAACACGTTGGAATCAAGACTCATGTTAAATGTCCGAACCGCGCATGCCACAAAAAATCGTTCTTGTTCACAAAAATCCACGACTCAAATTAAAACAACAACATTGGGATGCAATATTAACTCATTCATTCTTGTAATTTGTATCCTGAATCTCCGCGGAACTTGTGAGGATTGTGGCAAATTTCACAAGAATTACGTAGTTTATAGGACAATGAACAGAGGCATTTCTGAATTATCCTAGTAATGCATGATTCTAAGCATCCCTTGGGGGTGAATGGTCGTTGTCAATATAACTAGTAAAGAATGCAATGATTGCAGTTGGAGCCAGGAATATTATGACAATTGGGACCTTAAAAGAGAGAAACCTTGGAGCGGTCTTTATCCTGGCCTCGTTCTTTAGTAACGTATGTCACCGTCTTGGGGTCTCGCCTTCAGCCTTTTGAAATGTGGTACCAAAGCCATGAAACAGAACGGGACCCACCCCGGGCCGTGGTTGAGAATCCTGAGCTTCCTCGCCGGGAAGAAAAATTAGAAACTAAGATAAAAATAAATAACGGATGACCATATAGAATGAAGACCCAATCAATCTAACTAGGTTCCAATGGCGTTGATCGAACGGATGGTTCACCGAGATGCTGTTGGTCATCATTTTTATTTTCTTTACTTTCAAAAATAAAAATAAAAAAAAACATATATTTTTATTTTTTTTATTTTTATAAAATATAAATAAGTTTAGTATAATTAATTATTTTTAAAAATATACATATAATAATGGTCGGGATAATCATATTGGTGTATGATGAGGAAATGATGGTGCTGATGATGATGGCGGTGATGATTATAGTGATGATGAAATATTGACAATATAGTCATGATGATGATGATTGTGGCGTAGCAAAGGCTATACTTATTGCTTCATCGAAAGATTGATCATTTTTCGGATGTTCAAAGATGATCAATTGAATTAAGATCAATTTTTATATATCAAAGATGGTAGTGGTCATCGTAGCTATAATAATAATGAAAATAGCAGTTATGGTGCAGGTAGAATTGACGACGATGATAATAAAAGTGGTGAAAATGATCGTAATGCTAGTGATATTGATTGAGACGTTAATCATGATAATTATAATGGTAATTGGTATTAGTAGAGATAATAGCGGCAATGATGCAATAATCATGAAGATGGTGTCAATAATGATGGTGACGTTAAAAAATAAATTTTTTTATTTTTTAAATAATTGAGTATTATTTTTACTTTTAAATTTAAAAAAAATAAAAATATTTTAAAAATAAAAAAAATGATATCAATGTTTTTATATCAATCTCTATGATTTTATTTAATAATAATAATCATAAATAAATGCCGTGGTGATTGGCTTTGTTTTTTTTTTTTAAAAAAAAAAAAATTAATCCATGAAGGATAAATATTTCTCTGTCACCAAGTCCTCGTTTGCTCACTTGAAAGGGACGCAAAGCGCACCAATTTAGGAGACCCGTTACCCAAGGTGTGTGCCTTGCAGGACACTGCACCGGCAACACCGACATTCTTGCCTTCGATGCTCTAACATTGTGAATAAAATCCTGGAAAAGAAAAGAAGTCTTCACGGCATAAAAAGTATTGCCCTGCTGCCGGAAATCTAAAAGGTGATGTGAAGTTTTGAACTAAAATAAGGTTTTTATATAGTAAGTAACTTTTAGATTTCTTAATACCGAGTTAATTAACAACAAGTTTTTTTTTTTTTTTTTTAAAAGTCACGAGAATCAACGTCCATGCACAACAAGGGTAGCTAGCCAGTGTCTTTTCCAAGCATTTGTGGTAATTTTAAATGCTTAAACTCATAATTGTGCTTCAGGGGAACATAGTTCGAGCAGCTTGTTTTTTTAGAATGATATCCAGATTTGCCAAGTGTAGATGCTTGCTCGCATTAATGATGAACAAAATTCAAGTGGCATAGACGAGCATGGTCTACAACTACAAGCTCATCCGAATGTATGGTTAGTCGGCTGCATCGGTTGCTTAGCCAACAACTCCTGATGAGTTTATTAGAAACTCGATTTTTTAAGTAATCATAATTAATATCATTTTAAGATTGTTCCATTGAACTTACAAGCATCTTCTTGATGCAACTAACGTGACAAGTATGGCTCACTGTCAAGATTT
Source organism: Cocos nucifera (assembly GCA_006176705.1). Classification (NCBI taxonomy): domain Eukaryota; kingdom Viridiplantae; phylum Streptophyta; class Magnoliopsida; order Arecales; family Arecaceae; genus Cocos; species Cocos nucifera. Next base: position 460,683 of record QRFJ01000019.1, read on the forward strand.
AAACAATTTAATTGGATTTAAATTGTTGGTTGGTTGAGGTTATGAGTGCTCTAATAGCTTAATCTTAAGCTAGATTCTTCTGCACCAGATAACACAATACAATTATCGAGGCTGAATATATCTAATCATATATCGACTATACATTGAATAGATTTTAGGTATTTATATTATTTATAATAATTTAAAATTTTATTCAAAAATATTAATTAGAAGATATTATTTGGATCTCTCGATCTTGTATCCATACCTAAGATCTATTCAATACATAACTGATATGTGATTAGATATATTCTTGCAAGAGCCTTGATAATTATATTTTGTTATCTAGTGCAGAAGAATCTAGTTTAAAATCAAGCTACTTAGGCTCTTATACAAGATCAAGAGATCCAAATAATATTTTTTAATTAATTTTTTAGGATAAAATTTTGGATTGTTACAAATAGTATTAAAGCAAATTCAATCCATAGCTCATATGAATTGGTAAATTATAACATGGATCTATTTAGACCGATCACGAGTTTTTTTTTTTTTTGGCAAAAAAAGGATTTATGGTATTGTGATCACGAATTGAGTATAATGCTTATGATTAGATTTATAATATTTATAATGGAATTTAAATGAATTTAATGATCTAGAATTAGATTTATGATACTTAAGACCCGATTTGAATGGATTTAATAATGTAGGATTTGAGGAGAGTAGGAGGATCCATTCATGCATATGACTGTGCATTTAATAGATTTTAAGTATTATTATAAAATTTAAATAAAATCTTTTGACTATTTATCTCTTTTAAATGAGGTACATTATTATTATTATAACAATTTACCTTCAAGCGGAAGCACCAGTACTGTAGCTTTGAAAAGTCCATGAAGCCAATGATCAAGGAAGGTTGGCAAGAACTCATTCCATTTAACAATTATAAATAATGATTATCTTAGCAATCTATTTTGAGTTTTACAAGATTATTGTATCTAGAAAGTGTGACCACATAAAGTCACGAAAGTATAAGATCCATCGTATCTGCAAAGATTAAATATAACTTATTCTTAAAAATAATATATATTTTGTTCCGCAAGATAGCCGAAGACCAAGCACCGAATGCTGACCCCCATAAGGGGCGGCTATGTCCTACGGTAAAACATCCAGCTCTGACCCCAACCAATATGTTGAAAGTTGGATTCCATCAGATCTAATGGCCAGACTCCGTCCAAAACGCATACTATTTTTTATTATAAAAAATAGAAACTCGGATTCCGGTAAGTGGACTTTCGGTTTCCGACCATTCCCGGAAACTACCGGTGGTTGCCCGACTCTGCTAACGGCGCTGTCCGGATCCACCAACCAACCGTATAGGGATGGGAGACAGCGCCCGTGCGTTATGATCACCCTCGGTGAAAACAACTTTCCGTAGCTCTTGCTTCTGGTGGGGCTCACTCAGAATGACTCATGAACTTGGGCTAGCAGATTTACTTCTAGCATATTTATTGGGCTGGTTGGGTTAGATGTGGTCATAAATATACAATAATGTTATTTTTCTAACTAATTTTGCTGTTGAGATTGATATCTATTGGGGTCATTGAATTTGCTTTTCCCAACTTAATATCAGTTTTTCGATATATAATTGGCATCATCGATTAAACAATGAAGATATCAAATCTTCGGTCGACAATGACCGATCATAAGTCAATTGGATGATTTTCAATCGGATGAATCGATCAAATTAGTTTTGACGTCCGACTCATGGTAGATAACCATGCGAGCGATCGATTATCAATCGACTTGCTGATCGATAATCAGCTTCTATCAATCGACTCTCCAACAAATGAAACGACTCCAAAAATAAGTAACCGTTTATCAATCAGAATATCAGAATTGTCAATGATCAGATGAACCAACAGTGCTATCGACGAATAGTCGGCGCTACAAAAATATGGATATATAGTCGGTATAACCCATATTCTCAGTGCAGAATGCACGTAACAGACTCTCAACGATCACATAATAGATATTAACTACTTCTATTATGCTGGAATAAGTAGGATCCCATGATTTCTGACCATTATGGACGATTACTAATATTTCACCTATAAAAATGAAGTGAGCAAAGCATATTAGTAAGACAACTTTGGACTATATTTTGCCAATTTTTTTCTACTTACCTGTTTGACTATTCTCTTTTTAACTTAAGCATTAGAAGATCTCTATCGGAGATAACTTTGGTCAATGAGGACTTATTTTATACATAGCTTTCTTCGATGATAGGTGCAATAAGAGATTAGCTGCGATAATATTTATATAAATTCACTACCAAATTAACATAAAATTCTTTTTGAATAACAATGAAATTAATATAGTTCTTTATTTTTCTAATAAAATTTCATAATTTAGTATGTATGCAAGTCTATTTTTTAAAAAAATACTATTAAATTTGGAATTGATATTATGTCTTGTTAAAATTGAAAACTTGATGGCAAATCATATATGTTTTAAATATTTTTAATTATATTTTGTACAAGAAGAATTTTTTCAAACCATCTTTTTTTACTTTTAAATCTCACATTTTTTTTTTTGATACAAGCGGGCAATCACACAATTCTTATGTGAGTGCAATCCAAAAGATCAAAGTAAAAAATATCACATAGAGATATAGGACACTTCTGACCAAGATGTCAGGATCATTCATTAGTGTGATCGGCAATGAAGAATGCCATACTAATCAGCAGTACTATTTGCCTCCCGATGACATGTCTAATAGTAGTCATAGAGAAATGATGAAGAGACTTTCGAATATCATGAATCAAAGGATGGACAGTGGGCTGCTCCGCAGCACCCCGAATCCAAGCAATGATAGTAGCTGAGTCGCCCTCCAGACAACGATTCTTTTATCACGTATCCTCAGTTATGCATGGGTGATGCCCATCCAGATGGCTTGAAGCTTTGTGCTAAGAACAGATGGCTCAAAAAGGAGAGATCCTCCAACTGCAAGCATTCTACCCTCATAGTCTTGAATCACATAGCTCGCACCACCGCTACTCCCCTGACACTGCCATCAAAATTGATTTTGACAAAACCTAAAGGTGGAGGCTCTCAGAAGATGAAAAGCACCGTACGGACCGTTGCAGAAGCAGCAAAAGGACTCCAAAAACTCGAGTCATCAAGAGATTATCCGGCAGCATCATAACGGTAGAACTCCTCTGCCAAAAAATAGACGCACTTAAGCATCCGATGAATAGGGATGATCTCAGCATCAAAGACCAAGCTATTCCTCGATAGCCAAATCTAATAAGCGATGTAGGCCATCATTTCAGACGAACCATGGCGAACCACACCAAGAAAAAAAGAAGCCAAGAACTAAAGGATATATCTCAGTGGGGGCCATCTGCTATCTGTCAGATCACGCACACTTTAGGACAACGAAGAAGGATATGTTCCTTTGTCTTATCCTCCATCCCGCATCTTGGACATATGGCCGGCACATTCATGTCCCTATCTCGAAGAATCTTATATCTTTTATCACACCATTTTGCATAGTGATGTTAATATATTTAACTTTTAAGCATACTATATTTCTGATTTAAAAAAAATTATTAAAAAATATCATATTATTGTATCATTCTGCACTGCAGTCTTGCTCATGTATTACTCATACCTTTTTCATTCACATTTGAAGGTTATAATTATTATAATCACTTTTTTTTTCTTTTGATAGGTTATGCATATGGTACAATATAAATTTTAATGAAAGAAAAAATTTATGAGTTAATGCGCAGCTTTCGTACTTCTCTTATTACATCAGATAGTACTGTCTATTAAATGTAGAGAAACGAGGGAGTACGATGTAACGAGTATATTTCTGTTCTGTATGGGATCTCTTTAAGTATTTATCCTTAGGTAATAAAATTTAAGTGACTATGATAATGGTAAACTACGTACATTGTAACTAAAGTTTCCCAATACAAATGAAAACATAAGCATAGAAAATGCAATCTAATAATTATTATATTATTTCCAAGCAACTTATACTTTTCATTATGTTTATATTGCTTGTATGCATTTCCGATTTTATAACAAAACATCATCTTATGGATTTGTTTGCAAGATGAAATTACAGAGCAACTGTGAAAGTTTACATTTATACAAGCATCGGAAAAATGATAAGATTAGACATGATATTTTGAAAGATAGGTTCGGCTGCGACGAATTTGAAATGTAGTTGATTAAAATAATTTATAAACCAACATATGCTAAAAGTAAAAAGCAAGAACTTCGTTTGAACATCCACATAAATGCACCATCCAGCAACTAACATATATAAATATGATACAATCTATAGAGCATCTGGGAATAAAAAAATAAGTTCATAGCAATTTCAGATCTTTAAGATATGATTAGCTTAAGATTTAAAATTTTAGGATATATTTTGTTGAAAAATTGGATTCTAAACTAAAAATAAATATATGCAGCTCTTATTCTTACTATTTGATAGAAAAAAAAATTATTTTTATTTTAATTTAAAAAATATGATTATCCTGATTCTTAAAAATTTAATTCAAACTCTTATTTGATATTTAGATTTTATTTTAATTTTAATTTATGACTATTTTAATTTTATTAAATTTATTTAAATTTTAATTTAGATCGTGAACCAAAGTGCCCTTAAACTAAGCATATGTTTAATGGAAGAGATGGACTTTGAAATAAAAAATGGGACCGGATGTCTTTCATTCTATTCTAGCTAGCTATTTAGTTAGAAAAAATTTTATTTTTATTTTAATTTTAAAAATAATAAAAATATTTTATTTTTAAAAATTTATATTTTATTTTGATTTTAATTATAAAATAAATATATAATAATTTTGGTCTTCATTTCAATTCATTTTCACTTCGATTTCGATGGCGAAACAAACACGTCCAAGGGCAGACACATTCATTTGCTTCCGGTCTCCCTCCAATTTCGAATGGTAGTACGAGGGCATGATGCGTTCCGGATACGGCGTGAAACGGCGAGTCGGAAGGGTGGTAAGGTAACTTCACCTGGAGTCAGAGTAAATCAGAATGGGGAGTGAGGTAACTTCACCTCGATTCGGTGACCAGATCTTCAACTATAAAATAGAAATAAAACCCTCCAAAAAATCTAAAACCCCCCACCTCTTTCCATTCAAGCTCGCTCGCTCGCCCGCTCGCCCCCCCCCCCCCCCCCCCACCCCCCCCGGGCTCCTCCGCGGACGTCGAACGATAAGGCTACGGTGTGCCATTCCGGCGGCGGAGGAGGGGAGCCGGTGGTGGAGATGGGCCAGGACCTGAGCTGCGGCCGCTTGAACCTAGACCATCAGTTCTTCAAAGCCATGGAGACCGGGGACTTGGAAATGGTGGAGTCCGCACTGAGGAGGGATCCCGAGATCCTTAATAAGACCACCCTCTACTGTCGCCTCTCCCTCCTCCACATCGCCGTGGCCAATGGGCGGCTCGAGGTCCGCTCCTTGCCTCCTTCCTCAAAGAAATCCTCCGCTTTTTTTTTTTTTTTGCTCTTTTTTTTGGGTAGGTTTCCGGTCGAGTTTTTGGTTTTTCAATGATAAAATTGTGATATTTCTCTATGACTTTATTCGTTTTCAGGTCCTTTCTGCGATTCTTGATCGATCTGTTCATCCTGATCTCCTTAACCGGCACAAACAAGTAAGGAGATTGCAGAAAGATGTCTTTTTGCGGATTTTTATTTGTTTTTTTTATTGGTTCTACTGGCATTGTTAGCATTAAATGTCTGAACTTTGTGGGATTTTTTTTTTTGGGTGCAAGACTCCTCTGATGCTGGCAGCGATGCAGGGGAAGATCACCTGTTTGCAAAAGCTTCTTCAAGCTGGCGCAAATGTATGTGAAGTTCATGCCTTTTTTTACATTTTCCCATATTTTTCTTGATCTTTTTACCGTGTTCTCCAACTAATTTGGAAACGTTGGTTTAGATTTTGATGTTTGATTCATTGCATGGAAGAACTTGCTTGCATTATGCTGCATATTATGGCCACTCAGATTGCTTGCAAGCAATTCTGTCGGCTGCTCGGTCCACCACAGTCGCTGATTCATGGTGGGTTCAGCTAAATCCATTCGATCAACATTTAGTGGTTTCTAATCCTTATCTAATTATGGGGACATGAAGATTTGTTTCTAAAACAAATTTCTTTTCATTTGATATTGTTGTTGAATTACAGGGGATTTGCCCGTTTTGTGAATATTAGAGATGGCGATGGGGCAACACCATTACACCTTGCTGCGAGGCAAGGGCGAGCTGACTGTCTCCACATTTTATTGGACAATGGAGCACTAGTCAGTGCATCAACTGGTGGATACAGGTGATATCAGAAGCCATTTTTCTGACTATAAATTTATGTGTCTTTTGACATTAGATTAACGGAGTCCTGATTGCAGCTATCCAGGGAGCACACCTCTTCACTTGGCAGCGCGTGGGGGATATCTGGATTGTGTTAGGGAATTGCTTGCATGGGGAGCTGATAGGAAACAAAGAGATTCATCTGGGTAAGCATTGATTGGTGACATCATAACATCTAGCCATCAAAGTGGAATCATTTTCTTAGCTTGGTGTTTACTGAAATCTGAAACTAATGGTTGATTGAGTTGGTAACACACCAGTCGGGTCAATCAATGGAAGTAGGTCGATCAGGAGACTAGGTTTGAATGGCCTCAGTAAAGGATTTAAAATTTCTAGTAGAAAGATAATATTGCAAAGAAATGAAGCAAATAAGGGAACAACAACTTACTGGTAGAGAAACCAACCAATTAAAGGTTGATTACATAAATGAAACTAATCCGATGCAAGACAAATATTTGCTGTGATAGAAAGGTCATCATGCCAGAGAACTTGATAAGCCTATAAGGGTCCGTGATTCAAAATTCTCTTGATGCTTAATTGATGTCCGCCGAACTGGAACGAAAATCTATGTTGAAAAACTATAGATCAAGATCAGGGATGTAGGATCCTCTTGATACTCATCATGGTACACAGGAGAGGCATAAATTCTCATCTTTGTCGGGGTAGTTGAGTGTTTTTGTGGATGGAGTACGTGTCCTCATGAGAAAAGCCTTCTTTCCTTTATTATGATGCAGATTGATGGTTATTTTTAGCAAGAACTACCTTTTCTTGGTGGTTTCTGGTCTTGATAACTTCCCGCTGGGTGGTTCCTGGTGGTTGCATGCAAGAATAACTCCATATTATCTCAATAACTTTTTGTAGGTACTTAATTCCAGCAATCAACCATCCAAAAGTGGCCCCTTGTGTGAGTGGCAAAGGCCAACCATCATCTGTTTAGGTCATGTGCTTTGTTTGAACAAGTATGATGCTAATTTAGGTCTTTTTTCTGTAAAGGATGCATTTCCAGGGAAGTCCTCATATTGCTCATATATGATTATGATAAATTTTAGTAGGAAAATCGAGCACATTCGTTTGCAATATTCTTATATGTTCTTCATGTTAGTTTTATGTACTAACTCTTGTTGCTGGTGCTACCCAAAATCTTTTGTGAAATTTCTATCAACTAATCAACTCCTTGCTAATAAAAGTGTTCATTCCAAAATAAAATTAAGAGTCTCTGCAGTATTAAAGATAATATAAACGGTGGTATCTGCAGGAGGATACCATATAGCGTTGCATTGAAGAGAAAGCATGGGGCTTGTGTGGCTCTACTGAACCCATCATCGGCAGAGCCTCTGGTTTGGCCTTCTCCGCTAAAGTTTATTAGCGAACTCAATCCAGATGCTAAGGCACTGTTAGAGGCAGCTCTCATGGATGCTAACAGGGAAAGGGAGAAGAACATATGGAAAGGGACCGCATATTCATTGCCATCCCCTGTCCGTTCGGAAGGAGAGATTGATGATGATGATGCCTCTGAGGTAGTCCATTCTTCTTGCTTTAAGTTTTGGTTTTGAACAAAATAATAACCATAACAAGTATAACATTATAATGGTGCTATAGCAATGCATGTGAGCGGATATAAAATTGGCAGGATGTGGATGGCATTTATAACATCTGAAATTTTGTAGAATTGTCTTAAAGTATCTTCTCATGTTAGGCTGCATATCAGCAACACGGTTGTCTATCAAACTTTTATATTCAGTATATGGGGAAATAGTGATTCTGTCGATCATATGACAGAAATAGTAGCATCATGTGCTTAGATTCCGTTGTTAGATCCCTATAGATCGGATTACCTTTCAAGTTGAAGAAGAAATGCATTCATTGATATCTGTCTCACAGGCCGGTGGCATGGAGCTTTGCTGCATCTGCTTCAACCAAATCTGCACCATTGAGGTCCAAGACTGCGGGCACCAGATGTGTGCCCATTGTACATTAGCTCTTTGCTGCCACAGCAAGCCCAACCCTGCAACCTCGTGCTTGCCTGCTCCTGTCTGCCCTTTCTGCCGCAGCATCATAGCCCAATTGGTGGTTGCCAGAACCAAGACCAGGGAGGAGGACAAGGACAATTCCTCAAAGCCTAGGAAGTCGAGGAAGTCTCAGAACTCCAGCAGCGAAGGGAGCAGTAGCCTCAAAGGCTTGTCTTCGGCTATGGGCTCGCTTGGAAAGATGGGCAGCCGAGGGTCAGGAAGGATAGCTGATAGTTGTGGTATGATGGACAAGCCTTGGGCAGTTCTACACCCATGAAGTGGCATCAATGCCAAGGGACAACCTTATCAAACTATAGAGGACTCCATTGCTTGTGTAAATTTTTGCATTCTATGAGCAAGAAAGAAAATTAAATAAGCAGTCTTCTTGCAGTTTCTGGGGTTGTTTACGGTGCTTTGCCATCAACCTCGAAGCCTATTTCTTTGGGCAGAAATATATGCATCTCCTGAACGGGAGACTGTAATATTGGTATGTAAGAAAGAGTGCCCTTCTTGGGGGGACTCCGTGGCGACGAAATTCCCATCAGATATCTTCATTCAAAGTGTCAAACCGTGTAAGCTTCAGCTGTCATGTTTGAACGATCTGAAAGAGTGGATGATTCATTTCATGATTCAATGTGCGTAGAAGACTGATTGGATTTGGTTTCTCATGTGACTTCCTGAATAATTGAGCATGGTGGTGGGCTCCATCTTGGAGCAGTCCTTTTAATGTTTTCGTCACCCTTGTCAGATCTGTGTGACCTGGTCCAGGAATTGCAGATATCCCTTGGACAAACGTTTGTGGGAACATGGGCAAACAAGTGAATAAAGCTACTCATCTTATGGAAAGAAGACGATAGCATCTCATCTTGTGGGTCTTAACTTAATTGACTTTGTCCAATTAATGTATCATTTATTGAGCAAGTAACACACACACACATTTATGTTGCTATTAAAAATTTGTGGAGTGATAGAATATCATAATATTAATGTCAAAAATTTATTTTAGAAAATATAATATCATAATATATACCTATTCTATATTGTATTTTAAGAATAGTTGGGGGGGAAAAAAAAAGGACTATATCTTGCGCTTATTCTAAGATATAGCTAAAATGGAAGTTCGGCTGTTGCAGAGCTTGCTTTATATTTATCACATGGATACCTATATTACCGATATCATTAATTGATTCTTTATTTTGAATAATAAATATGGGTCTTATATCTATTCTAATTTGGTATACTTTTTATCTATGATTTATTGTATACTGAAATGAATGTTGAGCTTGTGCATTGCTCTCCATCAACATATAAATACCATATCAATGCCGACATTAATGTCCACAGCTATGATTAAGATTTATTGCATAATATATACACAACAAATATTAATGATACTAATATTAATGTACTAGGCAATTATTAAAATTTATTGCTTAAAATGCAATACAAACTTGGCTATTAAAATATTTTGTTTATTATAATTAATTAGATTGTCATTTTGTATTTCAAAAATAGTTAAAAAAAAAAAGAAAAAAAATCATATCATATCCATGCAGAATCTATGGTAATGACGCTAGTATTGATGATGGAAATTTATGTATTGATTTAACATGAGCAAAAATCTCGTTTATTTGGTTGGGATATATCAGATTATGAGATAATTTGATAATTTTAAAAATTATTTATTAAAAATGATGGTAAATAAATATAAATTTTGTCATATTTTGTTCATAGAAAAATTATGATGAAAAATGGTACTGAGAAAAGATTGCTATGTTCGGTCTAAGATAATCTTATATGAAAATATTATTAAATTTTCAAAAATACTTTTAAATAAAGAATTTAAGTAATATAAACATACATACATACATACATACATATATATATATATATATATATATATATATATATATATATATATATATATATATATATATATATATATATATATATATATATATATATATATATATATATATTGTTCAATCTATTTGGTTATCACCTACAACCCATTTACATGAAGGCTATCAATATTGGATATTTTGATTGAAATATATTGACACGAGTTCATAAATATTTTCACATTAATATATTTAGTATATTTTTATTATATTCATAAATATATTATAAGTTTACAAAAATATATTTATCAATAAATAAATATATTTTATTAATAATTAATAAATATTAATACTAAAATTAGGCTCCGCCGCAAATGCGAGGACCGGTGTTTTACACCAAGTTATCGAGCATCGGAGCAACCGCAATCGACCGCACTATTTTGTGACACATAACAATTAACAGCACTCTAAACCATGATGAACACCCCTGGCATGCATGTCATCAGAAAAGAAAAGCTTTTCTTTTCATTATTAAGCGATTTGGAGTCAAATCCAATGTGCGCGAGATGGTGTCAACCAATGGAGGGGGTCTCCACCACCGTGTTTTCGGCGTCAACAACAAGAAAGACTCGGTTGCAGCACTGGACTTCATGGAGACCGGGGGGCTTCTCGCGCACCACGGCGATGTTATCGATGCGGCTATTCTCGCTCTGGATCGTCATCACCGCCACCTCCGCCTTCTTCCCTACCAGCTCTGGCCATGCCTTCTTTCCTGCATCACAAAATAAAATAATAATAACCACATTATATATATATATATATATGTAAAAGAAAACTATATGCGAAAATATACAAGTTTGGTGGTTTATATTTGTAGCGTAGTATAACATACCAAGGCATCCATCACCATGAGGGTCAGGGGACCTGCTACAATAATTTCCCATGTCGCATGAAAAGAAATTAAAAAGGTGGCCTCTCGCATTTACAGGTTCATTGTTTCGTAGGATGCTCTCGAGGACAACGTAGCAAGAGGCAGGAAGTTTGGTGGAACAAGGTTTGCTAGGGCTGATAGATATTGCGGTGAGCCGCTCAAGAGAGGATCCACTAGATCTTTCACAAAATCTTCCGCATGCAAGGTAATAAATATTTTCTTATTTTAGGCTAAAATTATCAAGCAAATCTTTTAGGATCCATTTGATTGTGATACATCACATCACATGATAATTTAATAATTTTTAAAAATTATTTATTTTAAAAAAATGATTGCAAAAAAATATGAAAAAAATTACTTATAAAAATAATATCAAAAAAAATATTACGTTCGGTTGGAGATAATTTTATATAAAAATATGATAAAATTTATAAATATATATTATAATATAAAATATTTTTTTAATACTATAATATTATTTTTTTTAATTAATTTTTATATGATGACTATAATTATATAATGCCATTTTCATCTTAATTTTTTTATAAATTTTTTTTATTAAATAAATTTTAAAAAATATTAAAATAAAGTCAGTAATTATATATGTAGTTTTATTAAGAATATTTTTGTTACCATCACTCGAAAATTTACTAAATATCAATCTTTCATGGAATTTATTTTACTTTCCCTCTCTAAAAATAAGTATGGGATCCACCATTTTTTTACTATCTGTCTTCCATTTTTTATACCAAATATGATAATCTGACATAAAAATTATTTTTTCATACTAAATTATCCCCAACCAAATGGTCTTATATAAGGTTTTAAAACCCAATCACTTTGGATAAACTTTTAATACACCATACTCGGCCATTATTTAATTTTTAATCATGCACATATTCATGCAGTATTAGCACACACTTATATCATGCACATTTATACTAGTTCATGCACATAGTCATATTCTCTCTACACGTTGATATTGTTCCTACAAAGTCATTTGTAATTATATACCTATTGGAGAATAAGTGTGACAAGTCCTTGGGGATTGCGAATCAAAGAAATTTTAAAACTTGGAGCGGATGTTAAAATTATGGTCAATAAAGATTAAAAGTTATAGTCTAGCCAATCCTATCAATTTATTGAATCTATTATTATATTTAATTTTTTTTCTATATTTAACATATTCTTGATTTGTGAATCTTTTATTATATATATTGGTAACCATATTTTGAATGCATTTAGTTTTTCCAAAATCAATGCATTAATAATGTGTTAAAACTTCTTACTTTAAAAAAAATGATGTGTTACAACCATTCCATAATTCCCCAGAATCATAATCTTTCTCTCTCACTTAATATGGAGAAAAATTATCATTAAAAAATTTATAAATTGTAGTCATTGATTGGTTAATACTAGATTGATATGATTTATATTTAATTCATGGGATTATCATTGTAGTTTTTCTTTTGGTATCCTAATATAGCATAACTAAATAGGGCATTTGAGAAATTATGGTCATCATTCATTATTTCTTATCAAGTCATGAGAATGCCTTTTTTTTATTTTGATTTCATTGGAATGGTGATTGGGATACTATTTATTTTGCTTTAATGAGAATTTTGATGGCAGCATAATGAATAAAGAATTCCATGATGAATTGTATACGTGATAAGAAGATCCATAATATCTTTTTTGCCTTTTGTTTTGTTTCTTTCAGAATTAGAATATTTTCTTCTGCAATCATAGGACCACATTTTTGACTATTTTAATCTCCGAGGCAAATTTCTTTGGTTATCAATATAAGAGATCCTAAATTAATTTTCTTTTCATAAATTAGGATCATGAGGAGAGGAGATCATCCATATGTAATTTTAATAAAACTTGATTTTTTCAGTCTCATGACATTTTAATTTTTTAAAAAATTACAGAATATGGAGACTGAGTGGATGAAGACGGGATTTGAGCAATTAAAGAATAGAGATGTGATCAAGTAGAGTAAATGATACTAAATTAATAAATCGCTTTTTATGGCATTCGCTGCAATTGGTTGAATAATAATATTTTTAGCAATCTATATATTTATCAATTTATATAGTCAATAAATGTAAGAAACGAAAAATATCGGAGAACATCACCTCGCTGACGTTGCAAATTAAGCGTGTAATTAATGCCATTTCAGGATTTAATTAATCGTGCTGCTTATCTTTATTTTTTTAAGAATAAAGATGATCAAGTCATGTTTTATGTCCAGAGGTTTCTTCTTCAAATATAATTCAGATGGTAGAGACCGAGATTTTGTTCGTTGGCCTGATCCGAAACATCCAACCATGGCACTAATGCTAGGCTCCACCGCAAGGATTAGTGCTTTGCACAAGTTATTCGTGTATCCTCGTTAACGCCGAAAGAATTATAATTTATGGGAGCGGAACAACCGCAATAGGTGGTCATAACATTAATTTCGAGATACATAGCAACACTCTAAACCATGATAAAGACATTTGACATGCTGCTTTTTTTTGGTCATTATAAATTAAAAACTCTTCCTTATTATTATTAATCCAAGAGTTTGCAACGTAAGAAGTAGAAGATGGTGTCAACCAATATAGGGGATCTCCACCACCGTGTTTTGGGCATCAACAACAACAAAGACTCGGTTGCAGCACTTGACTTCCTTGAAAGGTCTCTCATGAACTACTTGGATGTTGTCGATGTACCTATTATCGCTCTCGATGGTCTTCACCGCCTCGTCCGCCTTCTTCAATACCAGCTCCGGCCATGCCTTCTGCCCTGCATCACAAAACAAAAAAAAAAAAAAGTAATAACTTAGCACATAATACGCGCGAGGATTTTAGGAAAGCAATATAGATATGAAAAACTATAAGTTTGGTGGTTTATATTTGTAGGATAAAACTAACACACCGAGGCATGCCTCACCACCAGGGTCAGGGGACCTACGACATAAACCTGCCATGTCTTGCGAAAACTAATGAGCAACTTCCGTGGGATGGCAATGGAGGCCTCCCGCATTTATAGGGCCATTATTCGGTAGGATGTTCCCGTGGACAACGTAGCAAGGGACAGGAAGTCCAGCGGAATGCGGCTCAAGGAGGATCCACTAGAGAGAAAATATTTCCCTTTCCAGCTTTCCATTTTTAGGCCAAAATTACCGAGAATTTAAGACCTGACTCATTTCTTTGGCCAGACTTCAAGCCTGGATGCTCGCCCATTATTTAATTTTTAGTCCTGCACGCATATATTATGCATATTTATCGTAGATCATGCATACGGTTATGGTCTCTCTATATATACGCGGTTATATTGTTCCCTCACATATGCTGTATATACGTATACAGTCATCCGTAATTGTATAGGTATTGGAGAACAAGTGTGTACAAGGGATCGAGAATTGAAGAAACTGAGCGGGTGTTAAAATTCCGGTCCGGTCGACAAGGACAAAGATATCAATTTATTAACCGTTCCTATATTCAAATTATTTACCATGTTTAAATCTTTTGGTATATTCAGCGGGTCATGGATTTGTAAATCTTTTCCTCGTGCCTCCTGCGCGTCATGTGGCCGTATTTAGATGAGGGCGCGGGGGAGTGCGAATATCAATAAATGTCTTTACCCTGGGATCCTCCGTTTGATCGGGATATATCGTATTACGAAATAATCTAAAAATTTCTATAAATTATTTATTAAAAAAATAATTTTAATATATTTGATCGGTGAAAAATTTATATCAAAAAAAATTATTACGTTGGATCGAAGATAATTCTATATAAAAATATAATAAAATTTATAAATAAATTTTTTAATATAAAATATTTTTTTAATATCAGAATACTATTATTACTTTTAGTTAGTTTTTATATTATGATTGTAATCAGATAATTCTCTGCATATTGTCAATTTCATCTTAATTTTTTTTATAAAAAAATTTTATTTAATAAATTTTAAAAAATATTAAAATAAAATTAATAATTATACATATATAGTTTTATTAAGAATATTTTTATAAAATATAAATTATCATCATTCGCAAATTTATCAAATATCAATCATCCATTATATTTATTTTACCTTTTCATTTCAAAAAATAAGCATGGGATCCAATTTTTTTAACCATCTCTCTTCCAACTTTCATACCAAATATGATAACCCCCGATCAAACGGCCCCTTAGAGTTTTCATGGCCGCTCGAAGAAGATAGATGAATGTCAAACTTTTCTATCCTAAATTGGTGTACACACATATATATATATATATATATATATATATATATATATATATATATATATATATATATAAAAAGATAGATTGGGCTCTGATCTACAAGATCTCTCTCTCTCTAACACACACACACATACACACACACACATATATATATATATATATATATATATATATATATATATATATATATATATATAAAGATAGATTGGGCTCTGATCTACAAGATCTCAGTCGATATATGATCGGATCTTCGGCAATTAGATCAACGCACATATCCAAAAATATATATCTGGAAAGACACGCCTTCAGGGCTGAAAAAATATGCACGTGTCAGCATCTGAAAAAAAAAAAATTGAAGGTGCCTGAAGACACCTTTAATTTTTTTTTTTAGGTGGTGTTTGTTTTTCTTTTTTAAAATTTTCACCTTCCTGAAAACAAAGTACTTGGAAAAAAAAAAAAAAACTTCTAAAGGTGCTTGAAGATGTTTTTTTTTCAGACGATGTCTGTTTTTTTTCAATCCTGAAAGCATCTTCAGGGCTTGAAAAAAAAAATACCTTAGGTTGAAATTTTTTTTTTTTTTCAGACATAAATGCATGCTTAATTTTTTCAACAAAATATATTTTTTTTAGATATCTATTTTCGAAGATGTATACTGATCTAATAATCAAAAATTTAGTCGAATATGAACTAAGCTTCGAACGATCAATCTCTATATATATTATCAAAGAAAGAATATATAGATAACATCAACCAACAAGGGGGACATTCACCATCCAAGAAAGACTCGATTGCAACACTCAACATGTGGGAGACGAGGTTCAGCAAGTGGCACCAACACAGGGGGATTCAAATGCATATCGACGACGACATTGATGAACCTATTCTCGCTCATTATCCTCGCCGCCGCCAACTCCACCGGCCCTCGCCCCTACCAGCTCTGGCCATGCATGCTCTCTTCCCTGCGTCACAAAATAAAATATATAATAATAATATAACCACTAAATGTATACGAGCATCTAGATACGGAGGCATATTTAGGAACCCCTTTATACGAAAATTATAGGTTGGTGGTTTATATTTGCAACGTGCCAGGGCATCCCTGACCACTAGCGTCAGGGGACGGGCGACATGGAGGTGACATGTCCTACGAAGAGAAAAGAAAAAACGAGAGGAGAACCGTCGGACTTTTTTATCGGATGACAATATTGGAGGCCGCTCATTTTTACAGGAGGACAGTGCGGCAAGGGATATGAAGTTTAGTACAATGGGGTTTGACGGGGCTGCCGCGCATATAGAATTGTACTTGGATCATGTGAACCGGATACTGATATATTTAATTTATATTTATTCTTATATGATGAATATAAATATAAATATAAATATTAATTTAAATAAATATCTATATAAATTAAATACTAAAAATATAAATATAAATATTGATATAAGTTAGATAATTAAATTTTATGATTACAGAATCAAAGATATTACTAAATTGATGATAAATCAAGTTAATAATATTAATTAATGACTGTATATTTTTTAAAAAAATTTAATGAATTTTGTATAAAATTACATAAAATTATAGGTAAAATCAGATATATGGATACGGATTGGATGGTTATTTATTTATATCTATATCTATTTTTCTTTGACTGATATGGACGTGGATATGAATTTTAGTCGAATACTCAAATATCTATCTATATCTAAATAGATTCGGATATGAAAATAGATCCAGATGAATATTATTTATATCACTTTCATACTACATACAAAATTGAGTGGCTTAAGAAGGATCTAATGAATCTTTCACGAGATCTTCAACTTGAATGATAATAAGTTTTTTTTTTTCTAAGCTTCTATTTTCAGGTGAAAATAATCAAGCAAAACTTCTAGTAGAACTTAATATCTAATATCTACTCATCTTTTTAATATATTTCAATTCAAGGAGAATCAAACAAAACAATATAAAGCAAAATTAATATATATGTCGAGATCCATCTTCCATGAAATTATAGTTTTTTTGAATTTTTTTTTATTAATCATGTCTATTCAAAAAAAGCGTGATTTATTAGAACTAGAAGAGGAATTCTATCCAAATTATATAAGGCAGATTTCATTATTCTAAAAAGAGGTTATGCACTTCAGTTTTGTGATCATTAATGAAAAAAGGGGATGAACTTTATATATATATATATATATAAAATTTATTTTTAAAAGATTTGAGTTGAGTGGATTTCTTGCCAATTGGATTGTTGTTTTTGCTTCCTATTTGTTTTTTAATTTTGGTGGGAGCCAAACTAAATTTAAGAGTTATTATTAAAATTTATGTAAGGTATCTTTGCTTATGAGGCTTTGGCTATTGGTCCTTGAGAGTGGAGAGAGGAGAGAGAAAAATTAGGTTAGCTTCTAGTTGTGGGATTTCGTTATTATTTTATTAATTAAAACTTATTTTAGTTCTCTTTTCGAATTTGTTGTATTATTTTCTTTCCATAATTTTATGTAAATATCTTTTTTGTTTAATTTTTATTCTAGATCTTGGATCAGTATGTCTGATCTACTAGGCAGAGTGCCATTTTACATGGTGTGAGAGCAATAGACTTAAGGATTGTTGGTTCGTATGTTCATAGATTGGTGTAGTTGAAGAGCTTCTAATAATTTACTGTATAGTGGTGCAACCATATGAACTCTTATTTAATGATGTAAGAGATTAATCATTATGGCTGATACTACTACTAGCTCTGGCATTGAGATCAAAAAATACCAATTATATATATGCGTATTAGAAGGTCTGCATCAAGTTTGGATTCTTCAAATGGCTGTAGCCTAGAATAACTTACACCTTAATCATGTCATGTTCCGTTACGAGCACTTTCTTGGCCTGCTCTACGGGTTTGATTTTTAATGAGTTCTCCAATGCCATGCACCTACGGGTGAAAACGGCTTGGGTTGTGACGCACATGTACACCAGCCCAGATGAGTTGACTCCATTATTCTGAAAAATACTTTGCTCTCCAAAAAGCATCTGCCATGAGCAAGCCCGACGTAGCGTGATCAGAACTCAATAAAATTGTACTCATGGGTTCAAGCTCGAACCCATATGTGGCCTTTTCAAAATATTAGCGAAAAGTTTTAACCCGAATTAAAAATAAAAATATTGAATCAGAACCTCTCCGAAATGAGATATAGTATGGTCATCCAACATCCGACACCCTTAACCCCACATCTTTTCTCACTTTAGTAATTGAAGGTGATAACCATCTTTGTCAATATCGAAATGAATAAAGGCGACATCCAACTCCTCTAGCCAATTGCACCCAAATTTAACCATCCGGTTCTTAATTTAACTTCTAACTAAAGTTCATCAAATTTCTACCAAAAAAAAAAAAAAGTAAAATAAAACTAAAGTTCATAAAGAAGAATCCAGAACCTTCTTGCATGTCTTTTCTGCACGTAACTCTGTATTCTACCAAGTGCTGCCTGTGTTCGATAAAGAGGCAGATTGTGGCTAATTTTTAAAATTCACATGAGCAATCTGAGTCTTGGAGTTTTAAAACATCAAAAATGACATTTTAAATGTACATAATCGTTGTTCAGATGATACCCAGCCCAGGGAGTGCAAGCAAACAAGCATGCCATATCGTAGTTATTAAAAAAAAAAAAAAGACAAACTTGGTGTGCAGCTCAAATTTATCGGCCAATTCAAACGTCAAGGCACCTCACCATCCTAACTATCCAATTAAATCTAGAAGTCTTGATTGCAGCTCCTCACCAACTTGGTTGACCAAATTTTTGAGTTTGCGTTTCCTTTGGACCACGTACTGGTCAAGAAATTAAGTTATTTGGATGTCACCATCCATATAGATGGTTCCCATAAATCAACAAGGAACCCACTTGCAGCACGTGTTCTAGATATCAATATTCAAAAGTTATTTCATCAATTGTACACCATCAAATCATGGATGCCATGCCATATATTCGGAGATTATTTTATTTGTCAACCATCCATCTCTCATGATTACATAGCATTCTGCAGTACCATCAGTGTACCCTATAGAATATCTAAATGTACAGGATTTGAAGTGATCGAGTTTCCCAGTCCATAAAAAAAAAGAAAGAAGAAGACATTTTATGGTAGGTTGCGAGGTAGGTCAGCTTGTTTGGGCCAGCCAGAATTAGGTTCCTGTTGTTGGTTCCCTATTAATGCACGATTTGGACCCAGTCCACTCAAAACTGATACGTGTTTCACTTGCTGCAGCGCTCTGGCGGTACTTGCTTTTTTTCCTTCCATGTATTCTTTCCCAACCAATGTAAACGGGTCGAACAAGGTCCAGAGAAGGATGGGTTAGCTCTCCTACTCCCAACTAGAAGCCTTTATTACTCCTCCCATAAGACCACCGAAAGCGATCCGAATAAATATGGCTCGTGCTGCCTGTGTTCTCCGTCTCTGATCCGCATCTGCCCCCCTATCTCTCTTCCTTGCTCTTCCCTCTTCGGCCGCGGCGGATTTAGCTTCGAAACCTCTGGCGCGATGAAGGTGACCGTTGTCTCTCGCAGCGGCAGAGAAATCATAAAGGGCGGGATCGAGCTTAAGGATTCGGTGTGCCCTCCTTTCGTTTTCTCTCTACGTTTCCAAAAAAGTTTCGATTTTTATGTTTTTTTGCTTTGTCTTAGGTCCATCAAAGTTTGGTTTTTTTGTGCTTTATACTTCTGGTCTCTTTAAGTGCGTTTGTGTCGCTTGTTGAAATTACGCTGTGGATCTGAAATTTATTGTGGATGACTGCAATTAAAATTCTATCTTGGGACAGTTGTAATATGTTTCTGATGAGTTTAAAATCTGAAAAAAAAAAAAAATTGTTCTTTGATGCGTTTGCAGGCCACCGTGAGCGATCTACAGGATGCCATTCATGCTCGAAGTAAGTGGTCGAGAGGATCTCCGACTGTTCTCTCTATTGGTGAATTGTATAACATTATGAATCGAGATTGAAGCAGTTCTTTTCTTTCTTGATTTATTTATAATTAACTTTATTTTGGTTTTCCAGGTGAAGCTTTATTATTTATTTATTTTTGTTATTTATGTTCTGCGACTTTTTAGTTCTCTGGAGAGCTGGATTTTCGTTGTCATGATTTCACACTCTACATGATTCTGAAGGCTCTTAAAGAACATAAATCATCCTTATTTTGATAAAATGTAGTGAATGACATGAAATGGATCATTTTGAGAAAGTTGATGAAAATATGTCTTGGCTTCAATAGAAGCAATCATCACAAGTGTGTGGGAATTGGTGTGAGAAAGGGATGTTGGAAGCAGTTTTCTCACGTGGATCGTGTGGCACTCTTATTTAAGTTGTAAGCTGATATGTGAAGCACTCTGGAAATGTTGCTCAATTTTGACCTTTTCTTATTTATTGTTTGTGATGTTGCAAGCCCACTCTATTTATGCACATTTAGATCATAAGATATGTATGCTTGTTGATATGAATGACTTGTGGTAGTTCATCCAGACATAATTTTATATATTTAAAATTCATTATTATTATATTTTTGCCTATCTCTGCTATATCATTATAATTCACATATTTACTTTTTGTGAAGATCCATTACCTATGAACTGGGTCTTGCTCCAATGGTTGCAACCTTCTACCTAACAATCAGAGGTTCAGGTTTGATTTTTTGGTGTTGCAACCCAAACATCTGAGCTTAGGTAATTATAGTGGGCAGGGTTGGTTGTACTGATATTGGGATCCATATTGGTTGCCTGATGGTAAGGTACAACATGGTACTGTATTGTACCATTTTGATACGTCTCAAACTATATATATATATATATTTCCAATTTTGAACTGAAATTAGCATATGATTTGCCGACTTCAGTTCAGAATTTGAACATAAAAAAAAGTTTGAAACCGAAAAAAAAGGTTCTCCCAATTCCATTCGCCCTTGTTCCAAAATGAGGAGGCAGGAGAGAGAGAGAGAGGGAGAGGGAGAAGGGGAGGGGGGGAGAGGGCTTTCGAGCCCTCGTCATTGTGGGGTTAGGGTGAAGAGAGAGAGAGGAGGAGGAGGGGTTTTTTTACTGGTGACGCCAAAGGGGAGGGTGGAGAGGGTGAGCTATGAGCTAGGGTATGCGTTGAACAATTGCAATCATCGGAGGAGAGAGGATCTCAAACACCGGGAGTGAGGGGTCTCAAAATATCATGAAGAAAGGGGTGATGAGGGGGCTATTCATTAAGCCAGGAAGAAGGGGAAGCAGGTTTTACGAATTGATTTAATTAGTAGAACCCCCAACCTGTCTGGTTCGGTGCACCTCGAACTAGTTGGTTAGGCATGGTTCGGCATCTCGTGAATGGTTTTCTCTCCCTTTCCCTTAAAATGGAAGATCTATTACTTAAAGTACTTACTCCCTTGACTTAGTACCCTGTTACTTCACCATGGATAACTAGATTAACAAGCATCCATCCATGAAATAAATGCCTTGAACTTACCTGAGCAATTCGTTTATCCAAATATTTTCAGAGCTATTCTTCTGATTTTTAATGATTGAATGAAGTTACAGTTTTGCTGATTTTTTTTAGTAACCGGAAGCATGTATTTATCAGCAAAAACCATTAAGTTGTTAGTCGTGTCTAAGATCAAGTCCAAAGAAAGATATGAGTTGTGAGTTTTAGTCTTAGGGGATAAAAGTGTGTATTAAACATGCAAAGAGGTTGTTGAGTTTAGGTGTTGCTAAGCATGCATATTTCAAAATAATTTTCGAAATTAAGGCGGTGGAAGACTAGATTAAATAGTTTAATCTACAGATGTATAGATCCAATCTAACATTTGTAGATCTAGTTCATATGATGAAAATAAAACATGCATGATCTGATTTCAAAGATTAAATATAAATCGGTGATTAGATCACCTACTTGAATCGCTATTCTCCTTCTTCAAGATCTGGATCTAAAGATGTCTCAGGTTTTAATGAGCCGTACGCGCGTCCGGCCTCTATAGGTATCTACTCGGGATCGATCTGGGATGCTCTTTCTTTCAGATCCTTCTTTTCTAAGATAGATCTTCCAAGCTCTTCGATCAACCTTCCTGGATTGGATTTGGATCGGCTGAATCTTCCTTCAGTTCTTTCCGGACGTAGATTTGAATTAGATCGCTCGGATCTACTTGGATCTACCCAACACCTTGGGCGTGTGGAACAAGGGAATGCCTAACTCCTTAGGCGTGAGGGAGAAAGAGAGGAAGAGGGCGTGGGATCAGGGGTGGGAATAGAGAGGGCATTGGATCTTTGGTGGTGCAAGAAAATTTATGATGAATTCTCTATTGAGATCAGATCTCAAATGGATTTAAATCCTAGAGTCCTTATGCTTTAAGTTGTTGATTTTTCAACTGCTCAAAGCAGAAGGATTCCTCCTTCTGGCCATCCAAATCTCTCTTTTTTCTCGTAAACTCATGCAAAACACCGTTGAAAAGGGGCGCCAACTCATAAACTCATGCGGTTGGTGCCTCTCTGATGTTTATCCACTAGGCCCCCTTTGATGTTTATCTACTGGGGCATGCACCCCTCTTCTCTCCACACAAACACCTGAGGCGTGCGCCCTTGGAGTCTATCCAAGATTAGAGAGGGCATGCACCCCCTTTTAGGGTTTATCCAGGTGCCCCCCCCCTCTATCTCCTCCAATTTACATGCATAAAACAAAGATGGGGCGCCAACTCTTGGCGCCCAATCCTTCTCATCCATATCCAGGCCAAGTAGGAAGAATATATGGGCTTTGACTTGGTCAAAATTCTATCTAATAGGTGGATCAAGTCTAAAAAAATTTGTGTTTAACCATGTGCTAGCATGGTGCTCTTAAATCCAATAGGATTTCTCCTAACCCAATTGGAACTTCATAAGCCCAATTGATCGATCTTAAATCAAATCCATTTGTTGTGTGACCCTATTGATTCAATTCTGTTTGATAGTGAGATATATCATGATCTCCATCATAGTATCATCAAAATATTTTTTAATGGATTGAAATAATTCCAACTCACATCCATCAAGGATCATTGATCCTAAATGATCCTAGTGAGTTCTCATGATTCACTAGTGATACCTAACAATATGTGGTGGCAATCCAGTAGAATTGAATGAATAGAATCCTAGGTGTAGTTATCGTGTGATTCAGTTCTTCTATCGTGAGTCTCGATTAAGATGGAGGTTATAGAAACTCGTCAAATCCCAACATCCGTCATATGAAATATTTAATCAGCTCGAGTCCAAATCGTGAAACTCATGAAAACTTCTTTCCATCAATCATCTTGCTGTGGCCACAAACTTAAGAACTCAGTTTCTCAAATTTTATAGGACTACTCTTTATCTATTAAGGTCGATAGATCTCATCTAAGTGCGCACTTTACTCCTACAATGAACCCACTACAGCCAACATATACTACAAGGATCCAAATGGCTAGGAGATCATGTTTATGTGTAGTCAAACTACAGCAACCTCACTGTGAACAGTCGAGGCACTGCAAGTTAAAGAACCATTCACACTATTATAGCATCGAAAAGATCATTAACGAGTGAGTAGACATTCATGTAATCTCTCATATGATCATGCTCGGTACCGATGTTCTCCAATAACTACCCGCACTCTCGTTCAGTGTCCCAATACTGTAAATTAGAAACTCATCTACCCCTAAGAAAGCGATCCGTGCACCGATCTAACCGGATCAATCATCGTCCCCGTGATGATCCATCGATCGGGAGCAAATTAGGAATTAATTACACGTCTCTAATTCTCAACTTTTGAGAATAAGTATCTTTAAGTTATTAATTTCTTGGACGATTCAAGAAAACATTATACAAGAATGAAAATAAAAATTGTCCACTTTATTGATAAATCAATGTTTAAGTACAAAATTATATCATAGAATTATTACAATGTATCTGTCATATTGGCTTCTGGATATACATCTAATAGAGGTAACTAAGCCACTTTACTGAGTAGACTATATAACTTGGATGTGCGTGCTTGTGCTTCCATCCAGCTTAACATGAGATAATAGAAACTTCTAATTATATTTGTTCTGTACGTGTAGCTTGCCAAAAGCATTCCTAATTGATAATCGATCCATGCTCCAAACTTATGTACAGGCAAAAACATTATTACTTTTATATCATGTGATTTTATCATGCCACAGAACTCTGGCTGGGATGAGATTCGTTTTACGCTCTAGATCCCAGTCAAGCTTGTCATTTGGTTTGCTTGTGTTCTGTATGACTGATCCCCATGAACTTGTATTTGCTGGGTGTTGTTTATGTTCATATTGTCGTAGGCTAGGATTAAGGTACAGCATATCTGTAGTGTTTCTGGGATATTATCTCTTGCTTTATATGTGTTAATTGACAAAGCATGACTTATTATATCAACTTCTTCTGAAATATATTGTATCATTTTTCTTTGTCGCAAAACATGCAAAAAATCTCTCGTACATATGAAGATGACTCAGGTTGGACATCTTGCATTTGGATAGTGATGATATGATAGTCTGTTGATTGTGTTTAAAGTGTAGATCAGGTGATGAAAGATCTTTGTACTAATTTTATGCATAACCCTTAACTCAAGAGTTCGTTCAAACTGATGAAATGCATCCAAAATGTTGCATTATGACCCATGTTTTCATGTGTTTCCTGTGAATTTAATTATAGTTTTACCTCTATAGCGTACCTGCTTTTGACTGGAGAAATCTCTTAATATACCAATGATTCAGTGAGAGCCATACATATGCACCATAGATACTAGTTATGCTACACTCTGTTTAGCTGTTTGCATGCTTTTTACTGGAAAGAAATTTACAAAAAGGAACTAAAGATCTTGCTTATCATATGATAATCTAAGAGTGCTTCCATTGAATTGCATTTCTTTTAGCTTTTTACTTATCTCTTATTCTTTGTATTTCACTCCTTTCCTACTTTTGGCTTCATGTTAGTTTAGTGTTTTTCTTTTTATTTACACTTCTTTAGTTTAAATTTTACAAAGTTTACCAATATTTCATATCTTTCTTTCAAAATATTCCTGTTTTTAGTATGTCAGACAGCTATATTTTTACTTGAGTTGTCAGTGTTACTCCAGCCATGCTTATTCGTGTACTGATTTCCTATGTTTCCAGCATGATTGCTTTTAGATATCCATGTTTTCTGTGACTTTTAGACTCTGCCACTGAAACCTGACTTCTTTTTGGCATGTATCACAGCCAAAAAATACCATCCTTCTAGACAGCGGCTTACCCTACCTATGCCACCCAGAACCCAGGGGAAACCTGTTGTCCTTAATCCAAAGAAAAGGCTTGCTGAGTATTGTGATGGAGATGCAAGCAGTTTGACTGTGGTATTCAAGGATTTAGGCATGCAGGTCTCGTACAGCACTCTTTTCTTTTGGGAGTATTTGGGCCCTTTAATTATCTACCCTATCTTTTACTACTTCCCGGTGTATAAGTATTTTGGTTATGAGGGTGAACGAGTTACTCATCCAGTTCAGACCTATGCCATGTATTATTGGTGCTTTCACTACTTCAAGCGTATCATGGAGACGTTCTTTGTTCACAGATTCAGCCATGCAACTTCACCACTCTCCAATGTATTCAGGAACTGCGCCTATTATTGGACTTTTGGCACATACATTGCATACTATGTTAACCATCCACTCTATACGCCTGTTAGCGATTTACAAATGAAGATTGGTTTTGGCTTTGGGTTGATCTGCCAAGTTTTGAACTTTTATTGCCATATCCTCTTGAGAAACCTTAGAAGCACTGATGGCAGTGGCGGTTATCAAATTCCTCGTGGGTTTTTGTTCAACATAGTGACTTGTGCAAACTACACAACAGAGATCCATCAATGGCTTGGTTTCAATATTGCTATGCAGACTGTAGCAGGTTATGTCTTCCTTGTGGTGGCTGCTCTTATTATGACTAACTGGGCCCTTGCAAAGCACCGCAGGCTGAAGAAGGTAAACAGTGATTATCTTTTTTTTTGGTTAAACAATTGTAGTTCTCTTTGCTTCCAAGTACGTATGCACTATAAAAGCGCTCTCCTATCCAGGTGCATCTTGTGTCTATCTTTTGTTGTTTGCTACACTTACCCTCTTTTCTCCAACCCTTGTTCGTTTTTCCATGAATCAGATGGTGTTGCTCTATTACATTCTTAGATTATCACTTTTTTTAGTCTCTAAATAAAGCACAAATATTTGTTTATTTTAATTAATGATTCTTCTCTATACTAATCAACTTGGCAACCGAGTGGCTTTTATATACTATTGCATTTGTTTCTTATCCACGCTCCCATTTCTGCAGATATTTGATGGGAAAGAGGGGCGACCTAAATATCCTCGGCGATGGGTGATACTTCCTCCATTTCTCTAAGTAGCAGCAGTCCTCTTGGTTTGTTTTTCTGCTCTCAAGATCCTATCAATCCAAGTAGAATCCTGTCAGTGGAATTTAGAAGATTGTTCTGCTGTAAACAGCTGAAACTGTATGTTGAACCACCAAGCAGTTAAACAATCATGATTACTTGTGGAGTGCATAATATTCTGTTTGATAGTTTCTTAGGGTTCAATTTATTGTTTAACTTATTTTGTCCTAGGTACCTGTCTTTTTTTTTTTTAAATGTCCGAACAAATCCAAATGCTAAGTCATGGTTGGTTGCAGGTCTCATGAGTTAATTTTTTTTCATTTTCTTGCACATTTTTTTACTTTTTTTTGCTGATTGCTCGCTGGTTGTGGTTGTTTTTTCACCTGGAGAATCTTCTGTTATGACAAATATCATCTGATGCACTTGAAAACCTGTCTTTCTGCCATGTTAGTTCTGTGCTTCTGGACACAATGAAGCCTTTCCGAATCTCTTCAGGGTCTGTTTGGGTATTTCTGCAGGAATCATCCTGCATAAACCGGAGAGAGTGGAGGCATGGGGGGAGGGGAAGGAGGGAGAAGGCAAAGGGTTGGTAATAGTAAGGGAGACAGGGATGCCCCCACACATCATAGGAAAGAGAAGACCCATGAAAGAGGCGTTTTTTCTCCCCTTCCCACGGGCATGGGGGGAGGTGCAGTAAAATTGATGTGGATGCACCACTAAATTACATTATATCACATAGTTACCACTTTCTAACAATGCATGTAATATCTATAATTTTGCTTTTTCATTTAAAATTTTGAATTATGAAAATGCTTCTTCTCTTCTGTAAAAATTATGACATGCTGTGATTATATTATGACTTTTCATCATAATTTTTCTTCCGAAAGTCACAAAAAGAAGAGGATATTTTTGTCATTGAAAATTTATAAAATTTTTAAATAATAAAAATATTTTTTCTTCTTTTATGACATCCTGTGTGTATAGAAGGATATCATAATATGGCCACAAGATGTTTAGAAGTAGAGGAGTATTTTCGTCATTCAAAATTTCTAATGAAAAAAAGTAGAACAACATGCATTTAAAACGGTGGCAACGTGGTCCAATCAAATGATGTATTTTTTTAACATCGGTGTGGTGTACAAAAAATTACTCGATCATAAAAATAATTTGCTTAGATTCAGTACAGCGTTACTTTTGTGCTGCCCATGTTTGATCACAGCAGCAAGAAGCTCGTGGTTGTCAGTGTTGGGATTTTGGACAGCACTGAAAGCTTGTGATAATCTTATAGATCCACGTACCCGATCTTCTGGTATCAAACATCCAGGTTGAGTCTTGATCTCCAGCATCCTTGGTCAAGTTGCTGAATTTTAAATGTCTGATAAAGGGGAGCTCTAAATAGTGCATTCCTGCACATAGTTCTTATTTTACTACAAATGTAGATGGCTGCCTTAGATTCTAAAATCCATCTGGCTTTATTTTACTTCAAATGTGAATGGCCTACCATAGATTTTAAAATCCATATGCTCATAATACTGCAGATTAATTTGTTCAGTTTTTAGGTTTCGTGTCTGCACTCTCCACATGAGAGATGGCCAACTTTGTGACATTGTAGGGAATAGCCTCAAGGCTTGCTTGGGTCCACTTTCCGCAAGCTTGGTTTGCGTGACCAAGTAGACTGCTTCATTTGTTTCCGTCTTCCATCTTTGCCCCATAGTTGATCTATCTAATCCTAGAATTTAAGGGATCTGTCTTTAAGTACAGTGAAACACCTTCAACACCAAGCATCATTGTGCTTGTCAACATGCGCCCACTGTTAGTACCATTTGGCTTCCTGCCTGCAGAAGTTTCTAGCCTTCGATGACTTATTGACTGGGTCACAAAAGCACCTTGCATGATGGCCATTTAAATAATAGAATAATATGACCAAAAGAAATAATGTCTCATCCCACCAACTAGGATTTGACTATAATTCATCTGATTTCTTCCTTTCTAAATCTGTCACTGGAATTTGAAATATTTTCACAGTTTTTTCTTGTCCCTCGTCACTTCTCCTCTGAAGCTACCAACCAGTATCCGTACGTGTGATCGTTGAAACTGGATCTCTGTTTTAACAACATCATGGATTTGTTGTTAAGATTTATAACTGTTGTATTTGTTCTACACTTCAATACTTTGATGTTTGAATGGTGAAGACAAGTGATATGTCGCTATAAATCTTTCACAGCCTTCCTATCTTCCTCCAGCTACAATTCCAAGGCAAATTTCTTATGCTGAAACCTCTCGTTTCCATCCAGGGGAACACCAACATGTGAAAACTGGGCACAATGCATCATTAATCCCCTTTGGGGGCTTCCATGATTCTGAAAACTAAAGACCACCCTCCAACGCCAAAGAACACAATTAATAGAAGAAAACAAAGGAAAGCGAGTGCATATATGATATCAATAAATTGATAAAGCAAAAGAGCAGTGTTCCCATCGGGCTTTATAATGATTTCCTTTTTCTCCTCTAGTCGTACCATGTTAGTATATCAGGACATAAGTTTGTTTGCACCTAAAGATCTAAGGTAGTAACTAACCTATTCAAAAGACTAAGATGTCACCTTTTCCTTTTGACAAAACAAAGATAAATCTTTAGAACTTGCATGCAATTACTCAATCTGTAACATTATTGCTTAGAAATCCAAACACCAATAAGAATTCTTCATCTCGAATATTAAAAGAAAAGCCAAACATCTGCTTACTTTAGACCGCAGTCCATCCAATTCACAACACAAAAGCAGAACAAACTCAGAGAACAAAGAAAGAAATATATCTCGAAATAAGAGCCACATATAAAAGCTTCATGACAAGAAGAAAGGACACCTTCTGCCCTGAAGTAGAAAAATACCACACACATACTTGGTACTCTCTCACTTACGAAAGCTATAATTTGCCTCCATCTACCCCAACAAAGCCGAACAGACGCCAACCAAAAAAAGAAGAAAAAATAACTCTTCTATGTTCTCATGTTTGAAGGATCCCAAAACAACTTAATCATGCATCATTCAAGATGCGGGGAAAAAAAAAATCAAAAGAAAAAAGATCACGTATGTTTATATATAGCTTATGAAAGCACCAAAGCATCATCAGGCATTGGTGGCTTCCCTCCTAGGCTTCTTAGTCCTTGGCCCGGCATCAGCAAGCTCTGCACTCCAGAAAGATGCAATCTCGCCCTCTACATCAACGAGCTGTCCTGCCTGACTGGTCCTCACCTTCCTCTTCACGTACAGCAAAGTTGGGGGCTTCCTTGGCGCCGGGGGGCACCTGAGAACCTCCGGAATTCTATTCCTCGGAGATGTCGGAGTGTGATAACCTTCATCTTCACCAACATCACCAGCATCCTTACCTCGATCTTTCTCTTTTTCTTCTTTCTCCTCTTTGACTACAACATCCTCCGAGGAACAAGAAGAACAAGAGGAAAGAGGAAGAGAAACAGGACTCCTCTCTTCTCCTTTGGCTTCCATTATTTCTCTCCTCTTGTTATTATCCTCTACTTCTATGGATGGGGTGTGTGAATCCCAATAGTCTATTTGGAAGAGTTTGGAGTCCTCGGAGACCACTAGCTTTACACCGGACATGCTCAAATAAGGAAATCTGGTCGAACTCGCAGTACGTGGAATGGAGAGGGAGAAGTGTAGCAAGGAGGAGGAGAAATAAAGGAGAGTCTCTCAAAAAGAAAACAAAGAAGGTAGAGTTAAAAAGGGAGGTCAGAAGCCACAAGCAAACAGAGGAAGCGACACCTGAAGAAGAATAAGAAGGCAGGCATAAAAGTTTGCCAGTTGCCGCACCCACCTACAAGCTTGTCCTCTTCTCTCTCTCTCTCTCTCTCTCTCTCTCTCTCTTCATCTCCGTTTTTGATGAGGGGCCGAGAGGCCAGAAGCAAAGCGGTTTTATTAGTTGCAAAGACTGGCTCTTTGGGCTGGGGAATCAGTGTTCAGTCTTCTGAAGGGGCTGTAATTTGTAAATCATGGTTAGAGTAATTGCCGTTATTATGTTTAATACTGCTGTTAAAAAATGAGGCAACAAAGGGAATTTATATGAAAAAAATCAGGATCCAATTGTTCTTCCATTCTAATAATCATTCTTTAACATCATCATTGTTCATCAGGATAGAATAATATTTTTAAATTCAAGTATGATTTCGATAAGAATAATTTAATTGATCTGATAAGTAATAATGTAAGCAAATAGTCCAGCAATCTCATTATTCTTTGGAAAGTAATGAGAAAAAAAGCGGTCATTATAATATTATTTTTTGATTTTCAAATTTTCATTGTTGATTTAGACCTGGTGAGTAAATAATGATCACTTCTATTATAGCTAACAAAAATGATAAAGGAGAAGACCTTGATTAAAATTGCTTCATTTCTCTTTGTTGTATGGTGTTGGGTCCTTTTCTTGCCATGATTAGTGCTGGTGAAATCAATGGGCGATGATAGATATTGGCCGATGGATGTGGGAAAGTTGGAGAGAGAGAGAGAGAGAGAGGGAGAGAGGTAAGCCTTGGATCCTTCGCCAGAGGAGAAGAATTTCTGAAGGCACGGGCTTAAACCTTTGCCCCTTTTTAAGGTCCTTGTTATTTCCGCCAAGTCCGATGCATTCACACGCTTTGCCGCCGAGGGACCATATCCTATCCGAGCTTTCTTGCACCTAATCACCGAGCTTGACCCAGAAGATGCCGTCGCCCATCACAAGCTGTGAGGGCCCCTCCGTGGGACTCGGGAATGCATGGGGACTCGGGAATGCATGTGATCGTGATGACCCGGGAAGCCAATTGACATGCATCTCCCACCTATGTTTGCATGATGGATGTCTCACTATATTTTGTGTATCTTAATTCTTAGCATATGATATACAACAAATGCTGCATTGGATTTGTTGCTGCCAAAATTCAACCCATTCAGGACCATCGGAGGATATTGTTTGGTTTGTGGTGATAAAATATGATCTATTTTGGAGTTTGAAAAAGCTCAGATTGGCTCTGTAAGTTAGATCAAATTTTAAAATAATAATAATAAAAAATATAATAAAAAATTATAGCATAAAATATTATCTTATTTTGATTGATCAGATAGTTTTTATCTCTTTTTATTTCGATTTTCTCGGCATTTTGATGATCTTTTCGATCTTTTAATGAACTTTCTAATCTTCTTGGTATCTTGATAACATTTTCAACTTTTTCAACCTTTTAATGATCTTCTCGATTTTCTCGATCTTCTAAGCTTTCTTATCCTTCTGAGCCTTCTAAACCTTCTTAGCCTTTTTGGCCTTCTAAGTCTTCTCAGTCATCTCAACTTTCTTAGCATTTTGATGACCTTCTCATCTTTCTCAATCTTTTGATGATCTTTTCGATCTTCTTGGCCTTCGGACAACCTTCTCAGTCTTCTGATGATTTAGGCCTTCCTGACCTTTTGGTGAGTTTTCTCAGTCTTTTTAGTTTTCTAAGCCTTCTTATGATCTATTGACCTGCAAGAAGAAAAAGAGATAGTATAATAGATGAAGGCTTGTGAGCCTCTCATCATGAGAGTTTTAACTTATGAGAGTCTCTTTCTCTCAGAGTCTATTTTTTTTGCGGTCACTTGATCCTATTTATATAGATGTGGAGCAAGAATCCATTATAGTTGGAGATGAAAATCCAAAAATAAAATATTATTTTTTCATTATAAATCATCACTTTCTTTCTTTATTTGAATTTAAATCTACTATAATTATTGTTGGGGATAAATCCACGCTTGCCGAAGTTCGGCTAAGACTCCGACTCTTGATCAGTTCCATCCGGTTGCAGCTATAATAATTGAACCTCAATCCACAGGAGTATTTGAACTCTGAATTATTCTGAGATGGCCGACCTTCAACACTACAGTCAAATAATCCAATTGGCTGGAAAGACTGATTTTGGATTCAACGGGGCATTGCGGATTCCTTCTCCAGACGAACTTGAACAGTTAATACTTTTGCCCTAGAGAATCGGCTAAGTCCCTGGCTCCTGCGCATCCTGTTCGGCCTATCTTCTTTCGATAACTTGTATGGCCTCATTTGGACGAACTTTCTTGGATCCCCTTTTGGTAGAATCTTAGTCGAACTCCTCCTGAATTTCTCCTTCAGCGGAACTTCTCCAGCAGTCGAACTTCTTTCGAACTGCCCCCAGACGAACTTTAGCGCCTTATCATTATTCACCAGTGAGCAACCCTTAGAATGGCCGAACCTCAAAGGAATAGCAGAGATGCCAGTGTTTCAGTCGCGCTTGCTTATTGCGGGCATCAGTCAATACTTGATCCAGATGGACTCCTCACAGCCGGACTTCTTTCGATTGGACGTCTTCCGAGCCTCTTCGCCGGTCGAACCCTTGCCAGACTTCTCTTCCGACCGAATTTCTTCCAGACACCTAAAAGGAACACGGCATACACCTTCAACATTGCGAATAAAAGCCAACGCACGGTCAATCTTAAGAACCTCCAAACTCCTCCGGAACAACAACATTCAAGAGCTCTTTATCGCCTACAATTATCCCATCCGAACTCTAGCTGTTAGATCTCCAACAGACTAATATGTCACGATAACGGACACCACCCTCCGTAACAAATCCCATATGGCCCCGAACGGCCTACTACCAAGCAGTTGCAGCCATCACTATCAGTTTGTTAAAGGCTCCGGGGCTATAAAAGAGATCCTTCAGATACATTTTCTTCAAGCTCTCTTCTCCCTTTTGTTGCTCTGCAACTTTCTCTACTGAGCACTTCATTTTTATTGGCCCAAAGAATTGATTTGATCGTCGGAGGATCTTGCCGGAGCCACCTCTAGGCTCTAGATGAGATTTGTTTTGTAGGTCACCAGCGGCAACCTCGTCTTCTCCAACTCCAACGCTTTTTTGACGACGATCAGATTTCGCACCAATAATTATCTTTTCATTTTTAGATTTTTGTTAATTTTAAAAATGTAACTACCCTTTTCAAAATCGTTTGCCTCATCCATTAATGATAGGAAAGTTGATTTATATACCGTATCAAGATCATTTCCATCACGAAAACTTATGCCAAGCATCAAAATTAACCAGCTCTGTCCTGGCATAAGTCTCCACCACGTTGTCTCAAAGCATGGATGAAGGCCCTGGGATTGTTTAACTAGTAAAAATTCTTAGAAAAAGAGTGGTCAGTTCTCATACAACAATTGGACAAGCAAACATAAATCCTAGCGTCAAAATCCAATTACAGATGCTTCCTTCACTCGCACACTGAACAAGCACTTGTTTGTTCATCAATTGTGCATCAACAGAGATTTCCCATGACCGAGCGTGTAACAAATTAAATCCAATGACATGCAATATTCCCTTGTGAACATAAGTTAAAAGGAATTCAAATAATGAAATGTGACACACCACCATTCGTCGCAAGGACCATATCAATCGCTTTTTTTTTTTTTTTTTTTTTTTTTTTTCACTTTCTGGACTGAAGGGAGCAAGCGAAGTCTATTTTTTTTCTTTGTAGTTAATTATTAGATGAGTTCATAAAATTAGATGCCCATGGGGATACCAGTCCTTCTAAATTGAGATGCAAGTGGGGGAACAAGCTTGAAGGAGGTGCAAGGTTTTCATCACTATTAGGATCATGATAGGTTGCAACTTTAGAAGGCAAACACATACCCCAACATCATACTTTGATGACATCATTACAACTCATGCCTACCCGTTCTTCATGATTTTGGCCCCATCTTAAGCATCAGCATCTCCATGCCTAGCAATCATAATCTTCTTTACGGTTCCAATAGGCCCTTCACATCCATCCCCACCTACACCCTTTAAAATCTCTCTCGTTTATCACACGTCGACGTCTTGAGGATTACAGAAACTTTGTGTTCTCCAAAAGTTAACTGGTGGGTCTCTCCTAGGGTAATTTGCTAGGACACAATCATAGGTCAAGTTTTCTAGGTGCACACCAACTCAAATGCAATCCACCGACGGGACCAATCATGATATGTTAGAGTTATATTTCTTGGCACATGGCCTTTATTTTCTTTTTTCGCATGCCCCCTTTTATAAGCAAAATCTTGGCACCCAAACTAAGAACCTCGATGGGTTTTGATCAACACTGGCCTTGGGGTTGGCCTCCTGATCTAACTTTAGTCCATCCAGAACCCCAATATTCTTTGATCATGGCTGACCTATAAGTTGACCGCTGACCTAGACATCAGTTGTCGACCCACGCATTAGCCGCCAACCTTTATCATTAACACTCCTTGAGCGTTAGTTCTCGACCCAGGCTATGGAGGCCGACCTCTACTTGACTGCTAATTGTCATTCGCAAGATGCAAAATGAGCTATTAGATAAGGAGCCCTGCACAGTCCTTCTAAATTAAGTTATTGATGGAAGTGGCTGTCCATGCACCGGATTGAACACCATCAATGGTCAAATCTAAGGAAGCCATGCCTTAGTCATTTATGAAAGCATCTTATCATATGTCAAACAAAATTACATCAACCATCAGAGGTTCCGATCGAGGTCATCAATGAAAACTGTTAGCCACACAACGATCAAGATAGCACCAACTATCAAATCTCGGAAACTCCGAACGTACTCAATGGTGGCAAAAAAGGCTCCCATCATGCTCTCATTGGACGGCTCCAATTTTGATCTATAAATAAATATAATCGGAGATCCCTAAGGTATACAACCATTCTCTCTCATACACACCTTCTCACATATTCTACAAATTATTGATTTGGACGTCGAAGAATTTTCGTCCCAACTTCGATCAAAAATTTATTTTACAAATCCAAACACCTTAACTTACTTATCACCACCTAACTCTGGCTATTCGAGCCCGAGCCAGGAATTTGCAGCAACACCTCCTAACTAACAATTCTCCAAAGAAAAAAAAAAAATCCTCCTCCTCCTGAACAATAACAAAATAAAGAAAGGTAGCATTCGATGGGGGCATCAAAGAATAAAGTATTAAAGAACCATGCTACTTTTGACAAAACCAGCAGATTATTTTTAAGCCATTGCATCGAACTCTTTCATGAATCTGTTCGCAAACATGCCTTCCATCTTCACATTAGGAAGCACAAACATTTCAGTCATTGACCAAGACTAAAACACGAGTAATGAGCAAGCAAAGGAATCCATAAAAGACATCAGTTAAGGACACCCTTCTGAGGCCACATGGCACATAGAAGGGCACGATAAGACTCATCAGATGATGACAGCTATCGGAACAATGAACATAAGAGTTCAGACCCACATGGACTTTAGGCCATTCTGAGGCCACGTTTAAGTATGCCCCAGCTCATGCATGGGCCAGTCCAACCAGCCGGGACCATGCTCTCTGGCTGGGCCCTTGGCGGTGTAACTTGGGAAGGCATGGGAAGCATAATATTGGATTCAAACTCTACTTAAAACTTCTCGATAGAAACTCCCTCAACATTCAGAAATTCCATAATGCGCCGGGGCGTTTACAATGATTTGGTATGTTAAAAAATCTGCAGCGCAAACGGCAATCAAAGTGGTGATAAAGAGAGAAATGAATGACATGCCTGCTTTCCGTAATGATTCCCCCAGCTTCCTACAAATGTAGACAGATGAGTCAGCAATAGCTCCGAATGCCTCCCTAACCCACCATTAGATTAACTTCTCCAACAGCTTTCTGCTTAAACAAGCTGCAGCATTATCTCGTCCGCTTTTATCCCATCAACCTACCAAAATCTGCATCGCTGCATGACTAATTCATAGTTCAATTCATCTTCTTCCGTCTTTAACACACCAAGCAATCATCTTTCGGCCAAAAACAAAGCTAGCAGATTTATTCGTAAAAGTAATGATGTGGTCTTAAGAGATAAAATAGACCATTATGCATGCAAAACTTGACAAAATTTCAGTAACCCTTCGTTCACTAAAGAATCTGTTAAGGAAATATTTTATCTATCTGTTGGTGTAGAATCTAATTGGCACCGAATCAAACTGGAGTGAAGGAGGACGAGGTCACCGTCGGTGATCTGCAAAATAAAGTCTCATCCAGAGTCGGTGGTGGTGGCTTCAATAAGACCCTCCGACGGTCAAATCAGTTCTGGCTAACAAAAATGGAGTGCTAAGCAATGAGAAGTGAGCTCTAAGCTTTTGAGGGGAGAGGAGAGCTTCTAAAAAACATATCTGGAGGATCTCTTTTTATAGGTGGAGCTTGTAGCGGGTTGATGGTGATGGCCATACCGTCCGATCGTGAGCCGTTCGAGGCCACATAGAATTCGGTACGAAGAGAAAGACGTCGTCAGACGGATAGTGACAGTCATACTGGCGGGTCGTAGGTTGCATGGGGCTGGTTATGGAGAGAGTGGTGTCATCAGTAGTGGTAGCCATGTCGTCCGATCGTGGGCCGCATGGGACTTGTTACGGAGGAAAAGGTACCGCCAGACTGATAGTGGCGGCCATACCGTCGAGGTTCAACAACCATAGGTGAAGAACCTCGGCATATATCTATTTCAGGGGAGCTCGGACTCCTAAGGGGCATACGTCTGGAGGAGATCATCCGAAAGAAGTTCGGTCGAAGGGGGTGTCCGAAAAGAGTTCGATCGAAGGAGGAGTCCGTCTGCAAGAGCAATCCGGAAGGAGTTCGGCCGAAGGAGAAGTTTGGCAAAAGTTTGACTTCTATAGGAGTCCGACTGGAGGAGCGCGAAGAAAGTTCGGCTCTAGTGGAAGTCCAACTGAAGGAGTGTTCGGCTCTCATGGGTGTTCGACTGGAGGAGTGCAGAGGGAGTTCGGCTCTCGTGAGAGTCCGACTGAAGGAGATAAGATCTCCCCCGAGCCAACCTCGGCTGTCGGAGATAAGATCTTCCCTGAGCTTCAATCTCGATTGTAGGAGATAAGATCTCCCCTGAGCTTCAATCTCGACTGCAGGAGATAAGATCTCCCCCGAGCTAACCTCGGCTGTCGGAGATAAGATCTCCCTCGAGCTTCAATCTCAGCTATAGGAGATAAGATCTCCCCCGAGTCGATCTCGACTGCAGGAGATAAGATCTCCCCCGAGCCAACCTCAACCATCGGAGATAAGATCTCTCCCGAGCTTCAACTTCAACATCAACTTTAGCTGGAGATGAGATCTCCCCCGAGCTTCAACCTGAATCGGCACAGAGCCCAGAAGAGGACTTCGACAGTCGTCTTTTCTGCACTCTCTTCCTTCGAGTTTCTAACTCGAGAGTGGGGGGACTATTATTGGGGATAAATCCCGCTCTTACCAAAGTCCGGTTCGATGCTTAGCCTAAAGCAATCGATAGCCATGGAAGAGCTTCAGCGAATGAGTCTTAGCCAAACTTTTTCAGCCGATCGAACTCCTCAGTGATCGAGCTCCTGCCAAACTCCCCAGCAGTCGAGTCCTAACCGAACTCCCCAGCAGCCGAGTCTTTGTCGAACTCCTTCAGTCGGTCGAACGCCTCAGTGGTCGAGCTTCAGTCGAACTTCTCAGTGGTCGAACTTCAGACGGACTCCCTCGAGAGCCGAACTTCCTCCGCACTCCTTCAATCAAACTCCCATGAGAGTCGAACTTCCTTCGCACTCTTCCAGTCGGACACCCAAGAGAGCCGAACTTCCTCCGTACTCCTCCAGTCAGACACCTATGAGAGCCGAACTCCCTTCATGCTCCTTCAGTCGGACTCCTACGAAAGTCGAACTCCCTCCACACTCCTCCAGTCGGACACCTATGAGAGCCGAACTCCCTCCACGCTCCTTCAGTCGGACTTCCACAAGAGCCGAACTCCCTCCTCACTCCTTCAGTCGGATCCCTATAGAAGCCAAACTTTTGCCGAACTTCTCCTTCGGCCGAACTCCTCTAGGAGCCGATCTTCTTTCGGATCGCTCCTTTAGATGGACTCCTCCAAGAGCCGAACTTCTTTCGGACATCTCCTTCGATCGAACTCCTTCTGAATGATCCCCTCGAGATGTATCCCTCTTAAGAGTCCGAGCTCTCCTGAAATAGATATATGCCGAGGTTCTTCACCTACGGCGTATGAACCTCGGCGGTATGGCCGCCACTATCAGTCTGGCAGCATCTTTTTCTCCATAATAAATCTCATGCAGTCCACGATCGGACGACATGGCCACCATTATTGGTGACACCACTCTCCGTAACCAGCCCCATGCGGCCCACGATCCGTCAGTATGGCTGTCACTATCCGTCTGACGATGCCTTCCTCTCCGTACCAAATTCTATGCGACCTCGAGCGGCCCACGACCGTACGGTATGGCCATCACCATTAATCCGCTACAAGCTCCATCTATAAAAAGGGACCCTCTAGATATATTTCTAGAAGCTCTCCTCTCCCCTCAAAAGTTCAAAGCTCACTTCTCATTATTGAGCACTCCATTTCTGTTGGTCAGAAGAGCTGACTTGACCGTCGGAGGATCTTGTCGGAGCCACCACCACCGACTTTGGATGGAACTTTGTTTTGCAGGTCACCGACGGCGACCTCGTCCTCCTCCACTCTAGCTCGATCCGGCGTCAACCAGATTCTGCATCAACACTATCTATCATTTCAGTTGAGCTTTTAATTGGAATGTTAATTATACAGATGCAGCAGATAGCACGAAAACCAACGCATTCTAGGTTCCCCTTTTCTTTTATTAGGGTAATAATTCATAAGCTCCATTTATGCAACCATGCATGTATCCTCAACTTCCCTTGCAGCCACCGATCCAGATGTCAACCTGAAGTAATGAATATTTATACCTGAAACATCACACACATCAGGGACTACATGATGGAACGGAATATTAGTAATCTATGAAAATAGAGCTACAATGTGTTATGAAAGCAAAATAATAAAAGTAATATTCAAGAGAGATGGGAACACACTAATGCAAGAAGCTAATGGTTTCTTTGGTATTGCACCACAAAGGATTGGCTGCATGGCGTTTTTGAACAACATGAACAAGATCCTCATAAAAATGCAAGACAAGGAACTAGCAGAATAAGCATGTCGAAGGAACATCGGATGTCATCGTTATAAATTTTTGAACATCGGAAGAAGCATAAGAGGAGTAAAAAGAGATGGGATGTGAAATGAAGATACAATAAGCTACCATGCCCAAGAATATATATACACAAGCGGTACAACTTCTTCATGGTTGATAAATGAGAAGCTCGTCCCATACCAAGTAGGAGGTATTTAAACAGAGGCAACATTAGTAGCATTCACAGGGATCGATTTAGGAACTTGTTGGCAGCTAGTATTGTGAATAACTCTAGTGATGTGCATCATGCACAAGTTGAGATGATGGGAACAAGCCTCAGGATGGCATATAGGAGAATATGAGTTTAATCCAATGCATTGTGGCGGTCACTTGTCCCTAAGAAACACTTGATTGGTCAGTAAATCTGGAAAACATTGGTCTCGCAATTAGTTGATAAGTGGAGGATTACCCAAGATTCGGAGAAGGAAATTGTTCTAACGAACGGATCACCTTGCCTCCTCAGGATGGCATACGGCAAAATATAAGTTCAATCTAATGCCTTATGGTACAGAATGAATAACCTTATCTAATAACCAGGAGAAACCTCCGATGCGGATGGATGCCGTCCCTAGAGAATTCATCAAACCTGTATATAGCTGGTTGGGGGAAGACACCCCGGCGACGGGTAATAATTTGAATGAACCAGCCGAGGGTGTAATATTTATATCAAAAAACAAGAAATAAGTCAGCATGCTCCAATCAGGAATACACTGTTTTATTCTTAAATCAAGAGAAGAATGGGCACAGGAAACCAAGGCAAAAAGGTTGTGTGTGGTATATTACCATCTAATCAGCATCTAGAGACCAGGGGATCTAACTTCTCTGCCCAATCAGCAATGAATATTGCGAGCTACTTTCAATTAGCCAGTATGATCTCTAGCGTGAGCCAGCCCATTGCAACCATCATGCGAGTCCTATTGCCCTGTGGGGGTTTAAGTGGCATGAGGCTGAAAGCTTCCCAAACAGAGAAACCAAGTTTTCTCGTGATGGTCCAACTTATCTCGAGTTCTTTTTGGGGATCAAAAAAAAAATGGAGGAAAAAAAGAAACCAACGAGTCCAAGGAAACACCACACAGCCCCACTCTTCTTTATAAAATTCTTGCTACCTGCATGACATAAAAAAGGGATGTAGGACAAGTTTCTGCGCAAACCATTTTTCATAATCAAAACAAGAAGAACGCAAAACACGATTACGATGCATAACCCAAGAAACGCTGAAACTAATATATGCAATTCGCTACCACATAATCTTACCAAGCCACGTGTCCAACGGCATATACACATGAAAAGATATTAATATTAACATGATTCCTTGGCTTGGCATTTTGGATAACTCTCCCTGGAGATTAATTCCGACCTTTTACCCCACGTCTCTTGAGGGCCGATTCCAACAGGAATTGAACCCCCTCCCTCTCGCCCAAATGGCAAGGGGTTATAATCCAAGCAGGCACACGGTGATTTGATAACACTGCCCTACGTGGGAAGAAACTATATCTCCTTTGCTAAATTAGCACTCAAAGCAGCTTAACAACAAAATCTATCTCATTCTTCCGGTCCAATCTATATCGTCCTTCCCCCAGGCAAGTTATAAATCCCCAGCTATTCATCATGAAGAATCATTCAAAAATTCTGCTTGTTCAAAGACCACCATCACCAATAACAATCAAAGCTCGCTGTGTTCTTAAAAATAGATGGATGGGTAGATCCAAATCTCCAATATACAGCAATTTCCACAGAAATTAACCTGAGTTTAGCTGGCACTAGACCCTACAACCCTAATGACCCACACACATCCGCAAAGAAGAGACGAGTATAAAGATTAAAATTTCAAAATCGACAACTACAATATTCCAAAACATATATACACATGTTCGAATTATTCACAATAGCACCGGTTCGTCCAACGCCAGTCTCAACCAAACAACATCGAAAAAAAGGGGGAAAAAATGTTCCGCAAACATCAAAACCCTAGGATTTCAACAGACCCACCATAAGGGTGCCCAGATTGCTTACCCGAAAGTTTTTTTTTTTTTTTAACAAAAAGGACCCCCAACGTTGCAAAAAATTGTGATGTCGAGTCTGTCAGACAACCTCAAAGCCACCCCCAACCCCTGCTTGAGAAGTTGAGAACGATCCTCTACGGTCGCCAATCTCGTGAGACCGGAACCATTAATCACGCTCTGGCAACGAGGTTCTGTGTCATCCACCAGACTGAGTTGCCCGTCTCCTTTGCAATCAAGGATACGGTTGTACGAGCCTATAGAACAGATCCTGTTCAAGTAAGGTCGTACTCCGAGTTATCGCTGGCTAATAGTTAAACAAAAATAAATTCATCGGTCTAGTCGATGTGGGACTAAACTGACTTTGCGTACGGCAGAACGGAGCGGCGCTGATGTGATGTGAAATCAAACGACCTGAAGGGCTTATTTACGTCTGCGTCATTTGATTGATATACATCAGCAAGGAAAGAAGCAACTTGAAATAATACTAGCTTCCCCAGAGAGAGAGAGAGAGAGAGAGAGAGAGAGAGAATCCGCTCCCAT
The DNA here is from genome assembly GCA_006176705.1 of Cocos nucifera. Taxonomy (NCBI): domain Eukaryota; kingdom Viridiplantae; phylum Streptophyta; class Magnoliopsida; order Arecales; family Arecaceae; genus Cocos; species Cocos nucifera. Next base: position 503,049 of record QRFJ01000019.1, read on the forward strand.
GTCTCTGCTGATGGTACAGCAAATCAATAATGAATAAAAGATCAACACTTATTGGCAGTCTGACTTAATAATCAAATCAAATCAAATCCTCTCTACTACCTCATTTAGTTCCCTTCTAATTTGAGAAATATATTTTTCAAAATTATATTAAAAAATTATTTACCAGATTGTACGAATAATATTTTTTAAACTAGATCCTACGATCATGCACTGCTATTTGTCAACGAATAAATGAGAAAGGGGATATATATTATATATATCTGGCCGCCATGTGCGGGACAAGTACATGATCTAACTAAATATTATCATTATAATTTATAAAATAACTAAATATGCGTATCAAATTCTCACGAGAGCACTCGCAAGATGTGCAAAGCCTTGGGGAAAATCTCAGTCACATTGAAGCAACATTAACAATTAAGAAAAAATGTAGTCTTAATCATGACAGATGGAGAGAAAATTCAATCGACTGCCACATTTCTTGTCACAGCTCATTGGTTCTACTCTTCATTTTTGGAGCTTCTCTCTTTATACTGAGAAGTAAATTAGTGTCTAATGAGCTAATCTATGATGTGTAGGAGGTATTAACCGGCCTACCGACCTTTCCAATGGGTGCCATCATTAGCTAAATAAAAGCAATTACTTGGGTGCAACAAGTTGCATGTTACCTGCGGCTATTGGATCAGCAGTCGAGAGAGGTTTTTCAATATCGCAGGCAAGGGACGAGGCATCTGATCTGGCGCCTGAATTGGCATATTCTCACAAACTTGTTCTGAGTGCTTTCAAAGATTAAAAATAAATGAAGGTAAGAGGTCTGATTGGAGACTAGAAGGATCTCACTCTAGTTTACTCTATCCGCATGAAGAAAAAACAATTTCTTGTACTAGAGCTTTTGAAGTGGAATATGAGATCATCATGTGCCACTAACATTGTAGTAGCTCTGAGACACCATACCAAAGTGATCATTGCTGAAGTGGAATTCAACTTTGATATTTTACACAACAGGGGCCCAAGAGAGATGAGGTTGAAAGATATTTGGTCGCATTTTAGCCAGCCCTGAAAGATTAAGCAGCCAGCTCATAAAATAAAAATGGAAACAGAAGTACTTTACAACATTAGTGTTAGATAACCTTAACATATTATCCAGAATTTGATGGTACAAAATTGCTCATTGATTTCTATTGGGGATAAATTCCGCTTCTGCCAAAGTCTAGTTCGATACTCAGCCTAATGCAACCAGTAGCCACGAAAGAGTTTCAATGGATGGGTCTTAGTCGAACCCCTTCAGCCGGTCGAACTCTCAGCGGCCGAGTTCCTTCAGACTCCCAGTGGTCGAGCTCCTTCGAATCCTTTCAGCCGATCGAATTGCTTAGCGGCCGAGCTCCTTCAGACTCTCAGCGGTCGGACCGAACCCCTTCAGCCGGCCAAACTCCTCAGCGGTCGAGCTTCTTCGGACTCCCAGCGGTCGAGCTCCTTCGAACCCATTTAGCCAGCCGAACTGCTTAGCGGCCGAGCTTTAGTCGAACTCCTCAGCGGTCAAGCTTCAGTCGAACTCCTGCGAGAGCAGAACTCTCTCCGTGTCCTTCCAGCCAGACGCCTGTAAGAGTCGAACTCCCTCCAGACATCCCCTTCAGCCGGTCGAGCTCCTTTCGAACTTTCCAGCGATCGAGTCTTAGCCGCACACCTCCAGCCAGATGCCTACGAAAATCGAACTCCTTCCGAGCTTCCTCTTCAAGAGTTCGAACTTCTTTGAAATCGATATATGCCGAAGTCCACCAATCAATGCCTGCTTTCTGAGAGCCATGGCTATTAAAGTTGGACGAACGGTCACCATCAGTCTGCCATAGGCGATGCTATAGGCGGCTCCGCCAGACCTCGAGCAGTCCACCATTATCGGACGGTATGGCTGTCGCTTTTTATCTGACTATACCATCATCTCCGCATCAAATCCGGTGCAGCCTCGAGCGGCCCGCCATCAGACAGCTGCAGCTATTACCATCAAGCTCCGCCTATAAAAAGGATCATCCAAATATGCTAACTCTAAGCTTTAATCTCTAAGCTCTTCTCTCCTTCTCTAAGCTCCGTGAAACTCATTTTCGACCACTCTATTTCCGTTGGTCAAAGCTGACTTGATCGTCGAAGGGTCCTGTCGGAGTCATCCTCCATCAGTTTCAGACAAAATTTTGTTTTGTAGGTTCCGACGGCGACCACGTCCACCTCCACTCTAGCTGATTCCGACGATGATCAGATTCTGTGTCAACAATTTCTTTAATAAATGATCTTTCAAGAAGGAAGGAAGAAAGAAATTACAGCTTGGAGAAAGGTGTTTGGGAACCTGCTGATGAGCATTTATGGGAGAGCAGTCAAGATCCAAGAATAGATGTTCCAAGGTTTAGGACTTCCTCAACTAAGGAAAAGATATGGCATTCAGGTAGATGCAATTTCGCTTTGTTGGTTGTGGAGGATTACAAGCCTCACTATTATTTCTAGGAGTACTGATTATAGTGTGCACAAATTGTAGAAAATACCAGAGTATCCATTCTAAACTCCTTTAGTCTCTGATTTCATGAACCCACATATTATTTTTTCAGTTACTCATTGGTGGCTTCTTAATAGCACACAAGGAAACATGAGGATACTTGTTCTTACGGTGGGATTTAAGAATCTCTCACCGATTAACTGCATATGCGGACGTCAAACACTCATCCAATCATTTTCCTTTTCAAGTACTAATAATCCAACTTTCTTTTAGAATTCAGACATTATGCAAGTCCTTGATATCCATATCATCACGCACCAAATCCGGTACTCAATTTGGCACGTGATGCCATACATTTCTGACAAAATCTTAAGAAATATGCAAGATCTCTTCACTACTTAATTCCAAATCTAATTCGCTCTTTTAAAATCTAAAAAAAGTACAAAAAAAAGATGAACTTTATAAACTTACTAAGTTTACCGATTATCTTTGAAGAATTAAGCATAAATATTTTTTAAATATATACATAATAATTTTTAATAATATGTAATAAGATAATTTTATGTTAAAAATTTGCCATGCACATTAGAAAAAATCAAAAATTTTCTTTCAATTTTTTTTGACTATGACCACGATCAGTTCCGTGACAAGATTCAGGAGAGACTAATCCCTATACGCGGAACATCCGATCCACCGGCCTGTATCAGAAAAATGCTAGTTCTAGTTCACACGGCCACGATTTGCCTCATAATAAGGCAAAAGATTAGTCCTGAACAAAGAATACCCGATCTATTGGCATGTTACCAACAATCAATCTCACTGGCTAGGCTCAGAAGGACTAACTTTGCCGGCGATCAACTTCGACCGGCTAGGTTCAGAAGAAATATGTTTATGTTGTGTAGCCAACGATCTGTCTCGTTGGCTAGACCCAGATCATAGTCTAACAAGAGAATTTTTCTCATGCTTTTGTCATAACTAATTTTTAATAAATAAAATTATTTATCTTATACCAATGTCAACATAATTTTTCTATATTTTAAAATAGCAATAAAATTATCTCTTATTTAAAATTTCATGCATTGATGAAAATATTTAATTTTTTTATTTAATAGATCATGCCACATAATGTAAGAAAATTATTTATTTTCTAAAACTATATTATGCAAATACGGTATCATGCTTGATCCAACCTTTTTAAATTATTTTTCATAAATAATTTATCTAATTTTAAATTTTAATAACTTTTAAATATTTAGCATATAAAATTTAATTTTAAAGCATGTAAATATATATAAAAATAAATTCAAAGATAAAAGAAAATTTATGATCTGATCCAAAATTCTACGATCTTCTCAAATAGATCTCTAGATCAGGTGCTCTTCTGGCATCGAAAACTTTAATATATTAAATAATTTTAATTAATTTTTAATTTAAAAAAATAAAATATCTAAAAAAATCTCATAATCTAATATAGATCCGGTCTAGATCAATTCCCAAATTGAATTTTCGTGACTTGGTTTGACCTAGATCCAATTAAATTGGGTCCAAGCCAATTAAATTATTTAAACCACCTCTCTCTTTCTTTCTTTCGTTCTTATTTCTTTCTTTCTTCTGTTTCTAACAAGATCGAACCCATGGTCTTTCTTTCTCTCGATTTGTCACCAAGAATGATTAAAGGAAGGAAAAGGGCCATCGATCGATCGTGACGCGGAGATGGCCGGAGATGATAGTTGGCCAAAAGCTCCACTAAGAAGAGGCAAGCTCTATCCTAGAGCCGGAAGGAAGAAAGAAGGAAAAGGGAAGGAGATTACAGACGGTGGCGGCAACAGCTGCAGCTAGTGACCTGTGACCCAAGATCTTCTCGCCCGAAAACCCTCAATCATAGGTAAGCTAAGATTTAGAGAGAAATTAAGATTTTTAGGGAAGGATCTAGGTTTAAGATTAGGGTTTCTTCATGAGGGGAGGGATTTAGGATTTTTTTTGTGAGGATATTAAGGAGGGGTTTAGGATTTTTAATAGAGGAACCCACTAGATTTCCTTCTTTCTCGGAAGATCGAATATTTTGATTCAAATTAGGAGTCCATCGGAGAAGAGGACTCTCTTGGGGAGTCTTCTCTCCTCTATCTTTTTTTTTTTTTTTTTCCGTTTGGTGAAGTTGGTAAGGGATGCCGGCTTCAAGCTGAACCGGGTCCAAAGAGACTGGTTCGCATATATATAGAGCTGCTTCACATTAGAAATATTTGATGGTTGTGCAGTTAAACTAGAGATTGAGAAAAAAAAAAAAAGTTGCATAATTGATGGTACAATCCTATAATAATGAAATAAAGAAAAAAATGAAGAAGGCAAATAAAACGAAGAAAGATTAGGACAACATTGGTAAAAGCAATGGAGGGGACTAACCTAACGGGTCACAATTTAAATTATTAATTGAATAATTAATCTTTCAGACAGAACCACTTATAGAATATTACGTCTTCCTTTTAACAGTTCGAATTGACTTTGCACCTTTGTTCCCTGCCACTGCTTGATACATGGGCGCTGACACTTCCCCAGAACCGATCCATCATGGTACAAAGGCAAACAGGAAAAAATAGAAAAGCCCTGAACTCTTCCATGGATCTCTATCCATTATTTTTCATCTGTATCTATATTTACATGCAGGATCTCCATATTCTTCCTTCCAAAGAGACAACAATGATGGAGACATCATCATGATATCGTCGACGGTCACCTTGTGGAATTTCCAGTAGTTCATGGAAGTCCATGCCTGCAATTATAAGTACACAAATTTAATTGTTGATAGATCGATCTAAGTATTGATGTAGCAAGTCCATTAACATCAATATTTTGGATATCTAGATGGTACCAGCTTTTTTAGCCGCACGGAGAAGGACCTCCTCGACAAGGTGTTGAGCAGGATCACCTTCGGGAGTCGTTGCGATGAACATTTCAACTTGAGCTACCGCTTCCTGATTGGTGAAATATTGGTAAAGCCCGTCGGATGATAATATCAAAAATTTATCCTTTGGGCTGAGTTTATAATGATAAAGAGAAGGGCTGCATGAGATGTATGGAGAGGTTCCAACATAATCAATTCTGAACATCTCCAGAAGTGCATTGTTCCATTTGGGCTACAGAAAAAATATACAGGATGTCAGAAAATGAATAACTAAACCACCAGATCATTCAAATCACAAATCCTACTCCATATGTATTATCAAATTCAAGCTTAACTGCTGGATAACAAATTCAAGAATGAAACAAATATTTGTGATCTTATCGCATATTGTCTGAATCTGTAACGGTCCAGATAACTTTTGCGGATTAGTCTGACAGATTCAGTTGCTAAAATGTCCAACGTTCTACAGACCTATCCGTAAGGCTCATGCTGAAACTTCTGAAACACATTAACAGTTGGCAATGCTGATCTTCTGGGATGAGTAACTAAGCACAACAGCGGTGAAATTCTAAGAAAATCTTTTCATGTTTGTTGCCTTGTTGGTAATTGGAAAGGTATATATGCACCTAAGGCTCAATCTTGCCCTCCAAGAGATCAGCTGGAATATAGTTTTCTTAGAAGGCACGCCACCTGATTTCCCAGTCCCATCATCAATTTGAATAATATACTCCCCCTTGTCCCTCCTTTCCTGAAAAAGATCAAGAAGACCAGATTCTTTCTTGGATACTAGGATTACTTAAAATAAAGGTTAAACATCATGCAGAGAATAAGCTGGCTATGGGCCCAAGACTTGCTTGCTGATTACGAGCTCTCCAAGACTGATCTTGAAGATTTTCAGAGACAACTCAGAATTTGATCGACGAGCATATTAAATAAACATAAAAAAGGGCATCCGAGTGCACGAGGCTCCTACGTAACTTTGATCCAGTATAGAAAAGCTATTTCTATGTTCCGAACCCATGGCACCCATGACGCTCGGGTCGTAATAGAACAATCTTACCATTGTGCCAAGGCCCCTCTCCCTCAACTAGATAAACATCAATAGAAATTTTTTTTAAACTATGTAGCAACACGGTATTAGCATCCTATGACACGGCTTTGAGTAGAGTTATTCATCTTCACATCTATTTTCTAGAAAAGCCTCATGTCAAGTTAAATGCATCATTGCAGTATTCGGCTTTATCATCAAATCCATTAGTTCCACCAACTTATGCCGGTGAAAAAGCTCTATCCAGAGTTCATTTTTCTTATGCAGCGCATGATACCTTCAATAATTAAAGATATCGCCTAATCCAAATACATGCCAACCACCAGTAAGCACTTATATATTACCATATGCTCCAAAATAAATCCATGAGTGCTCACGTATATTTATAGTCTGATGAATGTTTCCACCAAGTCGGCATCAGAAAAAGTTACAAGCTTTAAAAAATTATGGGGAGCATTCTGATGATAATATAGCCATACCTGTTTCAAAAAGCCGGCCCCAAATGCTCGTGTGACCTTCAAAGAACCCTTCACACGATCATTCGCAATGGCAGAAGCATCATCAGGGTGTTCATTCCTTATTCTACGAACTTCCTGAATCAGAACAGATAGCAGAAAACATATTATCCAGATGACCACACAATCTCAACACGAAGGGAAGAAAAAAAAAAGATGACACTAACACCGAGACCAGACAACTAACTACCTCTTCAACACAAGTGCTGTGATCTATGGTAAGCTGCAGGGCTGCCAAATTTGGCAATCCATCCATTGGATTCCTGCTGTCGTAAGCTTCAAGAACATTCAACATCTCCTCATTAATCCTTTCCAAGTCCTGACTCTCCTTCGCCATCGAACTCCACGCATCCGACTCTGCCTTCTGCGCTAAAATTGCTCGGCTGTCGCCGACATTCATCAGATACACATCCTCTCCCTTCATCAACATCACTAAAACACATGAGCCCATGAGTGCCAGCTCGGGATTCTCTGAGACCATTTTATCAGCGACGTCCAAATAAGACTCCTCTGTTTTCCTCAGAGCCTGAAAAAGAGCCTTCAGCACTTCCACATGATTCACTGCACCACTCCACGAGCTCGATTGGCTCAATTGCTCCTCTAATGTCCTATCAAGCTCCCATAATTCCCTCTTCCAATCACACTTCCACCTCCTCTGGTACTCCAAACACTTGTTCGCCGACCCTCCAACTTTGCTTCCCTTCCCTTCTTTCTGACATTCATCAGCCGCAGTCCAATATGTTGCCGTCGATGGATCGAATTCCTCGGCGGCAGTGATGATGGCGGTGACTGGATCATCGGAGGGCTCGCAGAGGCCTTCAAGCTTGTCTTCCCAAAGGAGGCCCTTGAGCTCTCGTTGCACGGCAGAATAAAGATTGGAGAGGAGGTAATCGGTGGCGTCAGGGCCGTTGAAGCCATCGTAGATCCCGACGAAGACCCACTCATGCTCCTCCGAGACGACGATATGGACTCGGTCCTCCCCTGCTTTGCCCTGAGCCCACTGGAGACCGCTGCCCTGGGCGCTAAACAAATCAGAATCCTCGCCACCCTCCACGCTGTTCCGGTCGCTGCTGGAGCACGGATGCGCGAACCCGTCGCCTCCGTCGGCGAAAGGATTGGACTCTTTGGGCCTCTTGACGGGGCCGACGTGGGCGGCGGAGGAGATGGTGCGGGCGATGCCCTTGGTGAGCCCACGGAGGAGGGAGGCGGCGGTGCGGCTCGAGCGGCGGCGAAGGGCGAGGCCGTGGGAGAGGCTCCGGGGAAGGCGGCCGGAGGGAGCGCGGTCGAGTGGGCCGGAGAAGAGGGCCGCACGGTGGTCGAGAGGCCCGGACATGAATCCTCTCTCTATGGGTCCCGAGAGGAATCCCCGGTCGGAGGGGGCGAGGGGGCCGGAGAGGGGCCCGGAGGAGAAGCGGGGGACGGGCTGGAGGGGAACGGAGGAGAAGGAGGTGGAGCTCTCGAAGGCGGCAGCGGCGGCGGGCGGGCAGACGAGGTCGGCAAGGGCGGTGGAGAGAGCAGTGGAGGCGTTGGCGCTGACGGAGGCGCCGGAGATGGTCCGGAAGGTGGTGGTCTCGTCGGAGTGATGGACCTTGGAGGAGGCCATGGAGGCGGCGGCGACGGCGTCGGGGCGGATGTAGCAGAAGGAGTGTCCAAAGCCCTCGTCGTAGGGCTCCGACGTGACCGCGGCGGCGACATGGCGGCTGCGGGCGTCGCCGGAGAAGCAGCGTATCAGCTTCGCGGAGACGTTGCCCATGGTAGGAGGGAGAGAGAGAGAGAGAGAGGGAGAGGAAAGTGAAGAGTTTTGGAGCGGTCGAGATGGAAGGGAGGGAGGGCTAGATTGGGAATAGCATGTCAGCAAATTCGGGGAAGAGAATCGGGGACGGAGACAGAGAGAGAAGAAGGGGAGAGGGGAGGCGCGTTGACTTGTAGCGTGGGCGTTGAACTGCGGGAAACATGAACGCCATAGGCGTTGACTGGAGAGCGGTGGATATTGGCTTTGAGTTTAAGATGAGTTAGAGGAGAGAGAGAGAGAGAGAGAGAGAGAGGGACGGAGTAATGAATGAGAAGAAAGAGAGAGGACAGAAGTCAAACGCAGGAGGGGCACCGGAATGTGTGCCGCGGGGTTGGTCGGTTGGATTGATTTATACCGACACGTGGCGATCGATGGCAGCGCCGTGGACGGGCTTCCAACCTACCGCTTGTCGGACGCATGAGATTTACGCCCGGGTGCATGGTACATCAGTCGGCCCATGCATGCTATAGAACGTACAGCAGCAAAGGATCGAATCATTTTCTGTAACGTACTAAGTTGAATATAGGTTTTGTACGTGTTGTTATATAAATGTTAGAGATGGTGTTTTGTGTTTTCGCTTTATCAGCTGATGTTGCCCGTGCTGCTTACCTTTAACTCCCATCACCAACCTTGTCTGACTTTTGGGCGAAGATTTCTTCGCCGAATTTATGGATTCCTAGATGGTGCAAGAAAGAGACTGCAGCGGATCCATTCTAGTTGATATTAATGTGATGGTTATAGGGTGCAATATTTATAGTTTCGTAGGATGTTGATTACAATGGCAAACATCATGGTATAATTTTATTGGATCTTGTTTTGAATAAAAAATATATGATGTCTTTTTTAAATTATGAATTCCTTTGCGGTATATGATGTATATACGTCAAACACTGAGATAGCGACTAAATATGAATTCATATAGTAAATCTTCACAAATACGAAGTCCTCGAAACAGCAAGGATAAATGGGTGGCTCAGAAATAAATGCTAACCCCTCAAGACTAAATAGAGACCTCTTAGAATAGGTATGCAACGATAAGCACAGACACCATAAAAATAAACATAAACTCGGCTATCCATTCTCGATCAAGTTATCTCTAACCCACCATAAACAACAAATGCAAAGTTTGGAGGGAATGAATGCTAAATGATCCAACTTTTCCACACAATGGGATGACGAGTACACTCATACGTACAACTAACAGTAAGTCAAGGAAATATAAGGGATTGGACAAATCTGGCAAGAACCTTTGTGATGCTTTTCAAACTAAGGTTTTGTGAAATTTGACACAGTCCTATAGTCCATGGTCAAAAGATTCGATTAAAAAGACGAGAGAAACATGGTTGCCGAACATGGCAGCTGGACCAAGGCAAAGACATAAAGCATTGCAATTTGTTAAATTAGCTCATTAAAGCAACAAGTTGCAGAGTCATATTTTTATTGGAGGAAAAAATATGGTTTGCACGAAAAAAGTTCCACCAACACATACAGATGGGAGGCTATGCCCACATTACTTACAAGAACCAACATAGCCGTGTTCAATCATTTCATTTTGCTAAGCTAGCTAGGTGAAAACGAGTTCCAGAACAGCAAATTAATTTTCAAATCCGGGGTCAATTTGCCTGTCAAGTGGAACGAATCTACGTACCCACCATCCACCACAATTCCTTGTCTTGACCTTCTCCTTTCCACTCGTCGATAAATAAATTTAAAAACTGGCACACATATAGAGAGAAATCGATCTTCGGTACACATGCTGTGGATATAAAGTGAAGCCAATGAGACCCCCAATCTTGGGCACAACTCCAAGAAGGTTCCCAAGTCCTAGTCCCAGACCAAACTCTTGAGATCATCCCCTCGCGCATGTGTTCCTTGAATTTTTCCTCTCCTTGCATAGCTTTCCTCTTTGCCCTGATCACCGTGACTTGTCACCAAGAAATACTAGCAACTTCCTTTCTTCGTTCCACAATTTCCTTGAATCTTCCACCAACCTGAGGAGCCTGTAGCTATTTGACATCATGAACCGTTTGACATCGGAGACATCCCAACACCAAGTGGGCATGCGGTGGCCATCTCATGGCCTAAACTGAAGCCTTTGAAATGGCAACCTATGATTCCTTTCGTTACCATGCCATGGCTTACACTGCTCCATATGTCGCACAATAATTATAAGTGGCAGATCGGGCCATGAGGCAAGAGTCCGTCGCAATGCTTCTTCTCCTTTTCAATTGACCAGGAGCGGTTATTTTTGGACTAGACAAAAAGGTGCTGCCCTCCTTCGGACGCTAGCTGGTAAACATTTCCAGCGAATGAAGGGAGGATTTGATCCTAGGACTTGGATACAACCACCATCAGACTTCGGGGTGTTAAAGAGAAAGAACGCACCAAGGTACTGGGAATGTGTTTAAAAAATTAAGAATTATGAAGTTTTATTTTTGGATCGGGAATCACGAGACAATTTGCAGTGTGGAGAAATTTAGACAAATTGAGGCATCAAGCCTTATCCTGAATTCTTCTTTGGAATTTGTATGCACCAACGAGAGGGGAGGAGGATGCTGGATTCCGAGAATATTTTGACCGCCTACAACTGCAAGTGGAATCTGCATGCATGTTCTTTGCCACCTAATAAATTCATGTCCGGTATAAGGATCTTTGTTGTGACACAAGGCAAAAGGATTCACGTAGAGAGATTCCCTTGTCTCCATCTTTCAAAAATGGCGGTCTCGAAGAAGGATGGCCAGGAGAATTGCTGCAGAAAATTGGGCAGCATATGGGAAATGCAAGAGTTGTTGGGGGCCAGTGTGGCTTGTCAAGCATTACTGCAAATTTTTGTTCTCTAAACAGAGTAAACTTGACATTGATTACAAAATAATCATAAAATATGATTTTATCCATAACATATTTCGTGAGATGCTACGGCGGAATTCTTTTATAAAACTCATTCTTTTAGGAGACTTATTTCTCAAAGAAAACCTTGTTCTTTTAGGAGAATAAAGCTGTCTAACGATCCTCTGCAAATAAGTAGCACTGAACCATGCTTCGCCTCCAGGGGCTTGGAATAAAAATAGGGAGCAACATGGAAGAAATTTGGGGAATTTAGCTTCTCACAGCCTGACCAAGGCAAACAGTGACTTCCCACACAACGTTTTGGACACAAACACGACAACCCGACAACACATTCTCGGATTCAATCATTGCTTGACCCCCACTAACTACCAAGGAACCAACATATAATGGCACCACAAAAAGAGACGGTGGATCCAGCTTGCATTGTACTAAAACACAGTAACAAATTGCTCCAATCCTCCCGTTTCCCCCTAAAAAATATATCCTGATATTTTACGCAGAAGCATTCAAAAGTAGCAACATTTGTACAGATAAAAAAATACTTCTCCTTCATGAGTAACACATAATTCTAATAGAATCAATACATTTTTTTTTTTTTTGATGATCCTGTCATGATGATAACATGATAACGCATACCAACATAAGTAACTGTTGCCACTTCAACCAATTTCACTTCATCGACACATTTTAGTGGGTATTCTTTTGGCTCGAGAATTCCCAGTATGAAACTTCAAAACAACCATATCAGTAGAACAGCAGTTACTACACTGTGGAACGAATCCTAACTGCTCAAACCCAGGTCGAATTCTTTTCGACGCCTGATGGAGGAATTTCCAACAATCATGTTACGTAGCAAATACTTGCAACTCTGCTCTGCATCCAATTCACCAGTAATGTTGGTTTTAAATGAAAAACAAATCTCACCTAGATCCTCTAATATCTTATCAAAATCTGCTCTGCACCCAACCCAGGTTCTAAAGGATGTGTTGCCACACTGCTGATCGACAAGGAAACGACCATCAGCACCTCTAACTTCGTGCTGTTCCATCCTAACACTGGAATTCTATGAACGCTCAAAGAATGCAGTTGCATGTCTCTTGAGAAGAATGCAATTGGATGCTTTTTACACACCTTTTTCTTCAGAAAAAGATTAATACTCTACATTTGGTTATGCAATGCAACTTCATACAAGCTCTATAAATCATGGAAGCAGAACAAGATCTACATATTTCTCATCTTACGTCTTTTAGTTTCTGAACCTTCCAAGTAAATCTCTATTTTGAATAATAAGAAACAAAAACATAGAAGTCATAATTTAAGACTTGTTTATTTCCAAGCTAACTTGAATAAAGGAAATTAACAATCATCCTACCCAAACAAAAGCCCAATTCAGCAAAAAGGGGGAGCGGGGAGGGATTGGCTACGTTGCCTGGCTGGAAGAATTTTCTAAAACAACTCGCCGTGGCCCCGAGACAGCACACGACGCGCGATCGAGACCAGCACACGTGGGGCCCGGTCGAGGAGGTACGAACAAAAGCTTATCACTTAACAAGGAAAGGACGGAGAAGATAAAATAATAGAATCTAACGGGTGACGGACGGCTTCCAGCTGCTCTTGTTCGCACCCTCCTTGTCCCCGCCAGCTGATCCCCACTCCCAGCGATCCCGTCACCCGTAGGGTCAACTTATCCGACCGTAGAGCCCACCGCCTCCGGCTCGAAAGCTCTCGGCCTTGTCGAAGAAAACAGGGAACGAGTGGTAGAAGAAGAAAAGGTCCACCTCTTCTCTCTCGATTCTCAAATTCGTTTTCCATGGCATTCCAAGAGAGAAATGGGATAAAAATGGGAATGTAATTCATCATCTTCTTCTAGCTCCAACGGAGACAGAGAGAGAAGAAAAAGTCGTAATTTTGGAGCAGAGAGACGCTTAAAAGGGGAAAAACCTTTCCTTGCTCGCCGGAGAGAAGAAAGGAACCATCTTTCTCGATTTATCCAGCTCTTTTTGCCAGCGGATGAAGACGAGTAGAAGCAAAGGGAGTTGGAAAGAAACGAGAGAGAGACAAGAGAGGAATCGCAGTCTGCAGTCTAATATCTCACATTATTCCATTTCCTAACCAACAAGAAGCCAATTAAATTTATATTACCTCCGCCATACATAATCACCCCAAGATATTGAAAAAGAAAAAAAAAAAAATCGCTGCTTTGCAGCCAGAATTCGAATTCTCGTATACAAAATTCTGAAATCCACGAAAAAAAAAAACAAAATTCAGAAGAAAGGAGAAGAAAATCCCAGATCTCATACCAGTAGTAGATACAGGCAGCCTATACACAACAGAGCAACTCCATTGATGATAGAACCCCGATACCTCACCGCGGATGATCTAATGTCCCCTCTGAAACCCGGCGGCGATGAAAGCCTCGTCGGTGGCGTTTCCACCCCGTCCGGCCCTTTCGGCGCGGAGGCCCCTGCCTGCGCCGGCGGCGGAGCCGCCTCCGCTCCACTCCCAGGTCCAGGCCTTGGCCCTCCGCCGCCGCTAGCACCGCCCGCAGAGTCCCTGCCGAAGATCTCCTTTGGAAGCAAAACCCTCGAGACGGCGAAGACGGCGACGGGGTTCTGGTCGAAGACGGTCCGGGTGATGGAGGCCTGGACCACGCCGGTGTCGATCGCCACGGAGCCGTTCACCCGGGTGATGTTAAGCGTGAACCGGCCAGCCTCCGTCGCCTCGGTGGCAAGCGTCGGCTGGACCGGGTTCAAGATGGACTCCAGGGAGCCCAGCGGGTAGTAGGAGGGGAGCACGTGGAAGCGTAGCACCACCGCCTTCCGCTCCGCCGGCAGCGACTGAAGCCGCTCAGTCACCGGCAGCTCGGCGAATGCCTCGTCCGTGGGCACGAACACCGTGATCCCAGCCCCGCGCTCGTCCGCGTCGAACTCACCTGCCACCCCGGACGCCTCCAGCATCGACGCCGCGACGTTGAAGTCCCGCCCGTCGAACAGCACCCGTGTGATGTTCACCGGCGCCGCCGCCGGCCGGGTCTCCGACGCCGCCAGGTCGAACCCGTACGGCACCAGCAGCGCATCCACCGCAAATATACTTACGTTGTACGGCAGCGACTCCACGAGCGAGAGGATGGTGGCGTTCGAGGAGGAGTAGGGGACCGGGGAGTGGGCGGTGACGGAGCCGCCGCGGGGGTCGCGGGTGAGGTTGACGGCCCCCAGGTTGTTGAAGGCGCGGCCGGTGGTCTGGTAGAGAGTGGTGACAAGCTTGCCGGCGGCGGGGATGCGGCGGAGTTCCGCCCAGGAGAGGTACTCGAGGAGGACGTGGTAGCGGAGGACGTCGGCGATGTCCGCAGTGGAGTGGCCGAGGTCGCCGGATCGAAGGAGGTAGGCGTTGGGGACGGCGAGGAGGGTGAGCGATGACCGCCAGGTGAGGTCACCGGCCACCGGGGTCGAGCTCAGCAGACGGTTGAAGCCGGAGAGTTCCGGGTGCGCCGCTAGGATGGTGGTGACGTTAACCGCCATGGACACCGAAGGAAGAGCAAGAAAAAGAAAGAGGACGAGAGGTGCAGAAGGGAGAATGCGAGAACACGGGTGGAGGAAATGAGGCGGCGGAGCCATTTCTTTCTTCTCTCCACTCCACCGGAGAGAGAGAAGAGCGCAAGGGAACGGTGGGGAGAGATGATGATGGGAATATTATAATATTATAATATATAATATATTTTTTATTTAAAAAATTAAAAATTTTTGTGTATTGGTGGGGTGATCTGCTTAGCATTTGTACGCTCACCTATCTGTTCTTCTGGGTCAGGACGCCGGTTTTTATGCTAGAACTCGGATGGCAAGCTGGTAATGAGGCTGTTGGTGACTCGGTTTCGGTGACCGGATGTGAGGAGAAGCGGTTGCTGTAATAAAGAACGGTGGCCCCTTGTGAGGTGTCCGTCGGGGATGCGATGAGAGTGCACCGCCTGAGACAGGGGACATGGAATGGAGGCGAATGGATACTGGACACGTGGCTCGTTAAATGTGACGGGTGTTTGGAAACAGTGCTGGATTTAGGTAGAATTACATGTGTTTGCCATCGTTGTTTTATGCGTTCGCTTCTGCGCCTGTAACAGTAGATTAAATTTGTACCCAGCGTTTTCACTGTCATTTGTGGAAGTATCGAATATTTTCACTGTATTTTTACCGTCCTGGCAAAATTATAGGGTGGTTATGTCAGAAATAAAGAAAGGGGTGGGCATTTCTACGGGTCCCAACCAAGGGATACCACCACCATGGTAGCATCGGGGACGATTATATACCCTGTGATCTTAAACAATGTATTAGTATGTAATTTAAGGTTTTGATGCATTCTGGATATTTTGTCATATCTCATGTGTTTGAAGATGACTCATGGATGTCTAAGAATTAATGAAGATCCTTGCATACTTTTATGGTTACACTTCAAAACATTGGTGCACGTAAGGTCTTAAAAACATAATTTGAAAGGGAGAAACGAGATTTACCAAAAAAAATAGAAAGAAATGGAACTGATGCGAAGAGCAATTAGTAAGGGGTCTACCTTATGGGATATATATGGTTATGATATAATGCTTCTTGACTTTGTTGTTGATCAAGCATAGTTTATTTGAAATGTATTACTACACTGCAAGCTGGTAGTTATCGTATCTCATATAACATGACATATCATAGATATTGAAGTCTATTCATACATTATGGATCATTGCTCATCATACAAGAACATTGCATTATGGATAATTTCCTTTCCTTCTTTAAGAGTTTGTTAAAGATGTCTAAAGAGATAAAACATATCATCAATTTTAATGGTTCTCAACGAGCAATAAGGTGAATTCTATGGTATATACATAGCTATAGCCTCTAGGTGTCCCATTCAAGTGTCCCACGGTGCATTCTCTAATTGACATATGCTTCTTTTTTTTTTACTCATAGAGATGCTTTTTTAATTTTCATATATATTTAAATTAATGAAGCTAAACTAAGAGGCAGGACTTAAATCATTTACCGAACAATTGGAGAGTCACCACATTACCATATGGGGACGCTGGTTATCCTTGACATGCAATTCCATCACATAATCAACATTATTTCATCCCAGAGAGTGCCTTTCATTTTTTTTTTTTTTGTAAGTCAAAATTTTAAATTAAATAAAAAAATACCATAAGAAAATAAAATATTATAAAATTGGAGAAAAAGATTGATGATTGGGTATCCGTAAACTGGAGAGTGCCCTTCTTCACTACTTACTAAAGAGTATCGTGCCAACGGGACAGCACACGAAACCATTTTAGCATTAGCGCACCCTAAACATCGATCACCAATTAATCCTAAGTGTGTCTGCTGCAAGAAAAAGGTTCGCCACCGTGAGCCAGGTGCATGGTGATGATAAATCATGCATGGATGGAAGGTTGGAGTGCGTGCGTGTGATCGGCCAATGAGAGCTGGCCGGGTTCTCCGGGTGGTGGCGGAAGGAACCCGCCAGGTGGCCCACGGTCAACCGAAAAAAAGGAACCCCCGATCTGGCGTTGCCCTGAGCAAGTATCACCGATCACGTCACCGTGTCGAGGGCAACTTCGTCCTTCCAACAATTATAGTGGATCGTGGGACCCTCAGGTCCAGCGACAGCTGTGTCCGTCCTTATTCGACTCCCAGAACGAGGACCACGGAGACCCAAAAATGTACCCGCCCGCCACGGACCCCCGAAGTCACCAGGACCAGCGGGGCCCGCGAAAGCTGTCTCTAGCTAGGAGAGGACATGATACGCCTGCTTGAGGTTTTCGCGTGACGGGTGCTGGCGACGAAGGCCCGCGGGGGCGGTGGAGGTCAACACTTGGCGTCCGCGACTTGTAGTTTACCCGGAGGAAACGCCGGAGGCCCTGGCAAATTACCGAAGCCGTAATATCCCGCGTCGCCCGATATTCTCGTGAAAGACGAGTGCCGGAGAAGGTTGGATGAGAGTTTCCGCTGTTGCTCAGCCACAAAATTAGGCTAAGATCGGTAGGATCCAAATGAACTCAGACCGGTGAGGTCACAGAAGCTCCTGACGCTCTGTTGGGATTGGAGATACACGAGGTTCATAAAAAGAAAAAAAGAAAAGGATCATGAAGAAAAAGAGAGAAAAAAAAATAATAATAATAAATTTTTATTTTTTAAAAAAATAAAAAATAAAAAAGAGTATATACCTTATCTATGTTTGGATAGAAGAATTAAGAAAGGGATAAAAAAAATTTATATATATTTTAATAAATATATTTTATTGTCTAAAAAAGAGATAGAAGAATTTTATTTTTTTCTATTTTACTTGTTGATATAAAATCAGCATGTCTTCTTATAAGATTAATATTGTTACGTAGTCTTAAAATCTCAAGAAGATATATCCGAATTTACTTTAATTATAAGAGATTATCTCTGTCACTAAAATCTGCCTTCCAAAGATCGTGATATTCGAATTTACGTGCAAAGGAGCGGCCTGCAGGTGAAGGACGGCTAGAGTTTTTGACTTGTGCGAAGAGTAATGAGTTGGTTTATATAATTAGGAAGATAGATATATAATGATCTAGTTGTAATTTTAAAGTTTTATTAAGAATAAAATAGAAAAGTAAAACTTAAGTATGAATTTTTTCTTCTCTTATATTGACGCAGAATTTGGTCGTCACCGAAATTAACTGGAATGGAGATGAACGAGGTCGTCGCTGGAGACCTACAAAATAAAATCCCGTCCGGAGTCAGTGGGGGGTGGCTCCGGCAAGACCCTCCGATGATTAAATCAGCTCTGGCCAACAGGAATGGAGTGCTCTTGAATGAGTTCGGCAGAGTTTAGAGAAGGAGAGGAGAGCTTAGAGCTTAGGGTTAGCGTATCTGGAGGATCCTTTTTATAGGCGGAGCTTGATGGTGACAGCTGCAACTGCCTGATGGTGGGCCGCTCGAGGCTGCACCAAATTTGATAAGAAGATGATGGTATCGTCAGGTCGATAACGACAGCCATACCATCCGACAGTGGTGGGCTACTCGAGATCTGACGGAGCCACTTGTGGCATCGCCGGCAGACTGATAGTGACCATTCATCTAGTTTTAATAGCCGTGGCTCTAAGAAAGCAGGCATTGATTGGTGGACTCCGGCATATATCAATTTCAAAGAAATTTAGACTCCTGAAGAGGAAGCTCGGAAGGAGTTCGGCTCCCGTAGGCGTCTAACTGAAAGAGTGCGGCTAAGGCTCGATTGTTGAAGAGTTCGGAAGGAGCTCGACCGACCGAAGGGGATGTCTGGGAGGAGTCCGGCTCCTTAAGAAGTCCGACCGAAGAAAATGTCTGGGAGGAGTCCGGCTTCTGAAGAAGTCCGATCGAAGAAAATGTCTGGGAGGAGTCTGGCTTTTGAAGAAGTCCGATCGTAGAGGAAGCTTGGAGGGAGTTCGGCTCCCGCAGGTGTCTGGCTAGAAGAGCACGGAGGGAGTTCGGCTCTTGTGGGAGTCCGATTGAAGCTCGGCCACTGAGGAGTTCGGCTAAAGCCCGGCCGCTGGGAGTCCGAAGGAGCTCGACCGTTGAGCAGTTCGGTCGGCTGTAGGAGTTCAGTTAAGATCCGTCCGCTAAAGCTCTTCCGTGGCTACTGGTTGCATTAGGCTGAGCATCGAACTGGACTTCGACAGGAGCGGGGTTTATCCCCAATAATAGTCCCCCCCACTTCTGAGTTCGAAACTCGAAGGAAGGGAGTGCAGAAAAGGCGACTATCGAAGTCTTCTTTTGGGCTCTGTGCTTGTTCAGATCGAAGCTCGGGGGAGATCTCATCTCTAACTAAAGTTGATGTTGAAGTTAAAGCCCGAAGAAGATTTTATCTTCAGCCGAGGTTAAAGTAGGTCTCGTCTCCTACGGTCGAGGTCGGAGGTTGAGCTCATCGAGGGCAACATTGTCTCCAACAGCCGAGGCTGACTCGGAGGAGATCTCCTCTCCTGCAGTCGAAGTCAATACGGATGCTCGGGAGAGATCCGATCTCTGGCCGACGTTGACGCAGTCGCTCGGGAGAGATCTTATCTCTAGCCAAGGTTGGTTCGATCGTTCGGAAGCTCGGAAAAGATCTAATCTCCGACCGAGATTGCCTCGGGGGATATCTTATCTCCTGCGGCCGAGGTTGCCTCGGGAGAGATCTTATCTCCTGCGGTTGAGATTGATGCGGGCGCTCGGGGGAGATCTTATCTCTTGCAGTCGAAGTTGTCTCGGGGAAGATCTTATCTCCTGTGGCCGAGGTCGGCCCGGACCTTCAGTGGAGATCTTATCTCCTACGATCGAGGTTGTCTCAGAAGAGATCTTATCTCCTGCGGTCGAGATTGATGCGGGTGCTCGGAAGAGATCTTATCTCCTGCAGCCGAGGTTGCCTCGGGGGAGATCTTATCTCCTGCAGCCGAGGTCGGTCCGGACCCTTAGGGGAGATCTTATCTCCTATGGCCGAGGTTGCCTCGGAGGAGATCTTATCTCCTACGATCGAGATTGATGCGGGCACTCGGGGGAGATCTTATCTCCTACAGTCGAGGTTGCCTCGGGGGAGATCTTATCTCCTGCAGCTGAGATTGCGTCGGGAGAGATTTTATCTCCTGCAACCGAGGTTGGCCCAGACCCTCAGGGGAGATCTTATCTCCTGCAGTCGAGGTTGCCTCGGGAGAGATCTTATCTCCTGCGATGGAGGTTGCTGCGGGCGCTCAGGGGAGATCTTATCTCCTACAGCCGAGGTTGCCTCGGGGAAGATCTTATCTCCTGCAGTCGAGGTCGGCCCGGACCCTCCAGAAAGATCTTATCTCCTGTGACCGAGATTGCCTTGGGAGAGATCTTATCTCCTGTGGCTGAGGTTGATGCGGACGCTCGATGGAGATCTTATCTTCTACAGTCGATATTGCCTCGAGAGAGATCTCATCTCCTGCAGTTGAGGTTGGCCCGGACCCTCAGGAGAGATCTTATCTCCTGCGGTCAAGATTGCCTCAGGGAAGATCTTATCTCCTGCAGCTGAGGTCGGCCCGGACCCTCAGGGGAGATCTTATCTCCTATGGTCGAGGTTGCCTCGGGAGAGATCTTATCTCCTGCGGCTGAGGTTGATGCGGATGCTCGGAGGAGATATTATCTCGTGCAGCCGAGATTGTCTCGGTTGCTCGGAAGAGATCTTATGTCTAATCGAGATTGTCTCGATCATTTCGGAGAGATCTTATCTTTGATCGAGATTGATGCGATCGCTCGAGAGAGATCTTATCTCTAGCCGAGATTGATGAAGACGCTCGAAGGAGATCTTATCTCCTACAGTCGAGATTGTCTTGAGAAAGATCTTATCTTCTACAATTGAGGTTGTCTCGATGGAGATCTTATCATCAATGTCCTCTAATGTGTATTAGATTTGGTACGCCTTTGTTTGCTTGCAGTTAAGAGCCCCACAAGAAGCACCGTACCGCTTTAATTAATGTACATAAAACATCTGCAACTTGAGTACGAGTAAAGTTGCCATAGGATGGGGCGTGAGGGTAAGTTTCAATTTTCAACCAATTGCATGGCAATCAAAAGTTTATAAATAAGAAGGATAATATTTTAAGCTTATAGATCAGAAAAATAATCTTATAAGTTCAATTAAAGAAAGCACTTGCTATTTAGTATCTCCAATCGCAGAATGTTCTATAATTTGAGCATATCGGAGATCTTGGTTGGAGGGACGCATTTGATATTCTCATTCAATTGACCATCTTAGGCGGCTTTTAAGATGACAAAGGATATTCAATGTTCAACCACCTTCTTGCATTGCTTTTGGGCGGCTTTTAAGATGAGAAAGGATATTTAATGTTCAAATGTTATGAGTTGTACTAAGTTTCTCATTCTATATGATTAAAAAAAAAAACTTACAATAGAATATATTTGGCTGAAAATAATCTAAAATAAAAAAATAAATTACAAATCAGACTATTATATTTGATGTGAAAAATAAAAAAATTAGTTAAAAAATTGATGAATTCGATATTTATTTTCTAGAGAGAAAAGATAAAATAAATATGATGAAAGATTAGTATTTGATAAATTTTTAAATGATAATAATTCATATTTGAAAAAACTATTCTCAATAAAATTATATATGTAATCATTGAATTTGTCCTAATGACTTCCCAAGTTCATTGAATAGAGAGCTTTTGATAAAAAAATTAAGATAGAGATGACGTTATGCAAAAAATTATGTGATTATAGTCATTATATAAAAATTAAATGAAGATGACAATACTATCTTAGTATTAATAAATTATTTTATATTAAAAAATATATTTATTATTTTTTAAAATAATTTTTTTATCGATAAAATATAGTAAAAATTATTTTTTTATAATTATTTTTATAGATAAATAATTCTCGAGAACCATCAAATTATCTTATAATTTGAGACATTCCAACCAAATGAACCCTAATAATAATAAAACCATACTTCAATGGTTTCTATTGGTGTAGAATCTGATTGACGCCGGATCGAGCTGGAGTTGAGGAAAACGAGGTCGCTATCGGTGACCTGCAAAATAAAGTTCCATCCGAAGTCGATGGTGGTGACTTCGATAGGATCCTCCAATGATCAAGTCAGCCCTTCTGATCAATAGAAATGGAGTGCTCAGGCAAGAATTCAGCAGCGTTTCGAAAAGGATAAGAAAGCTTAGAGAAAACGTATCTAGAGGATCCCTTTTATAGACGGAGCCTGTAGCAGATTGATAGTTATGACCATAACCATTCAGTAATGGATCACTCAAGGCCACATGGAGTTTATTACGGAAAATGATGTCCGTTGCCATGAAGTGGTCATTCATTGAGATTTAATAGTCGAAGTTTGGAGGAAGCAGGCATTGGTCGGTGATGAGCTTTGACATATATCAATTTTAGAAGAGTTTGAACTTCTAAAGGAAATACAGCTAGAGGAGATTATCTGAAAGGAATGCTAGTTGAAATTTGAAAATAATCTGCTGAAGAAATCCGACCGATGGAGAAGTCTGGAAGGAGTTTGGCTCTTAAAGGAGTCCGACTGAAAGAGAAGTCTAAAAGGAGTTTGATTCCTGGAGGAGTCCGACTGAAGAAAAAATTCGGAAGGAGTTTGGCTCCTGGAGGAGCTGGACTAAAGAAAAAATTCGGAAGAAGTTCGGCTTCTGGAGGTTCTGGACTAAAGAAGAAATCCGAAAAGAGTTTGGCTTCTGGAGGAGTCCGACTAAAGGAGAAGTCCGGAAGGAGTTTGGCTCCTGAAGGCATTGGATTAAAGAAAAAATTTGGAAGAAGTTTGGCTCCTGGAGGAGTCCGACTGAAGATAAAGTTCGAAAGGATTTTGGCTCCTGGAGGAGTCCGACTGAAGGAGAAGTCTAGAAGGAGTTTGGCTCCTAGAGAAATTTGGCTGAAAGAAAAATCTGAAAGGAGTTTGACTCCTATAAAAATCCGACTGAAGAAGGAATCCGGAAGGTGTTCGGCTCTTGGAGGAGTTCGATTGAAGAAAAAATTCAGAAGGAGTTCGACTTTTGTAGAAATCCGACTGAAGGAGAAATCCGAAAGGAGTTTGGCTCCTGGAGGAGTCTGACTGAAGAAAAAATTTGAAAAGAGTTTGGCTCCTGGAGATACTAGACTGAAAAAGAAATTCGAAAGGAGTTTGCCTCCTGAAGGAGTCCGACTGAAGGAGAAGTTCAGAAGGAGTTCGGCTCCTAGAGGAGTCCAACTGAAGAAGAAGTCTGAAAGGAGTTCGGCTTCTAGAGAAATTTGATTGAAGAAAAAATCCAAAAGGAGTTCGACTTTTATAGAAATTCGATTGAGGGAGAAGTATGGAAAGAGTTCAGCTGGGGTTCGGCCATTGGAGGAGTCTGGTTGGGTTCGGCCATTAGAGGAGTTCGGCTACTGAATGAGTTCGGTCGCTTGAGGGGTTCGACCGCTGGAGGAAGAATTTTCGATCGAATCTCCTCCGGGATTATCAGTTGCATTAGGCTAAGCATCAGGCTGGACTTCGATGGAAGTGAGATTTATCCCCAATAATAGTCTTCCTACTTTCGAGTTCGAAATTTGAAGGAAGGGAGTGCAAAAAAGATGACTGTCGAAGTCCACTTTCGGACTCTGCACTAGTTCAGGTTGAAGCTCAGGGAAGATCTTATCTCCAGCCGAGGTTAAAGTTGAAATTGAAGTTGAAGCTCGGAAGAGATCTTGTCTCCAACCAAGATTGAAGTTGAAGTTGAAGTTCGGGGGAGATCTTGTCTCCAACCAAAGTTGAAGAAGAAGTTAAAGTTGAAGCTCGGAGGAGATCTTGTCTCCAACCGAAGTTGAAGGAGAAGTTAAAGTTGAAGCTCAGGGGAGATCTTATCTCCAGCTGAGGTTGAAGTTGAAGTTGAAGCTCGGGGAAGATCTTGTTTCCAGTCGAAGTTGAAGGAGATCTTATCTCCTGTTGACGTAGAAGCTCGGGAAAAGATTTTGTCTCCTATTGTTGTCGGGCATAATGGGACCGTTGTCGGGGTCTTTCCTCTCATCCTATCTAAAATGAACGAGGCCTTTGGCTTTGCTCACGTTAGGACGAGATTCTCCTCCTATTCCTAACGGACTGTGGGGGCATATAAGGATCATTGTTAGAGCCTCTCTCCCCATCTCATCTAAAATGAATGAAACCTTCGACTTTGTTCGCGTTAGGATGAGGTTCTCCTCCTATTTTTAATAGGCTGTGGGGGCACATAAGGGCCGTTGTCAGGGCCTCTCCTCCATCTTATCTAAAATAAATGAGACCTTCGACTTTGCTCACGTTAGGATGAGGTTCTCCTCCTATTTCCTAACGAACTATGGGGGCACATAAGGACCGTTGTCAGGATCTCTCATTCCCATCTCATCTAAAATGAATGAGGTCTTCGACTTTGCTCATATTAGGACGAGGTTCTCCTCCTATTTCTAACGGACTATAGGAGCACATCAGGGCCACTCCCTCCATCTCGTCTAAAATGAACGAGGTCTTTGACTTTGTTCATGTTAGGACGAGGTTCTCCTCCTGTTCCTAACGGACTATGGGTGCACATCAAGACCGTTGTCAGGACCTCTCCCCTCATCTCATCTAAAATGAACGAGGTCTTCGACTTTGCTCATGTTAGGATGAGGTTCTCCTCTTGTTCCTAACATGGCCATTATTGGTTGCTTTTTTTCTGTCATCATATAGTTTTTGCATCAAGAGATAATAACATTGAAATGGAGGAGTTTTATTGATGGAAAATTACTGGTAGTACATCCTCAAATTTTCTGAATTTTAAGGTCGTGAGAGCGTCGTCCCTCCAAGCTCCTTCAGATGATAAGTTTCAGATCGAACGACCTCTTCTACTTTATATGAGCCTTTCCAATTTGGGGCAAGTTTCTCCTGGCTCTGAGGCCGAGAGATGGCAGCTCGTCGAAGCACTAAGTCTCCCACTCTGAATATTTTATCTTTAACTTTAGAGTTATAGTATCGGACCATCCTTCGCCTGTAGGCCGCCATCAAAACCTGGGCATCCTCTCTTTTTTTTCCAAGTAGGTTGATGTTGACTCTGAGGTCCTGTGAGTTACGCTGCTCATTGAAGGCTACGATCCACGTTGATGAAAGCTTAAACTCGATTGGGATGACTGCCTCCGTTCTGAAAACCAAGACGAATGGTGTTTCTCTAATCGATAGCCTTTGAGTAGTTCAGTATGCCCAGAGGACGTGATAGAGTTCGTCCACCCAGGCCCTCTTTACTCTATCGAGCCTTGTCTTGATACCCTACAGCAGGATCCGGTTGGTCACTTCAGCTTTCTTATTTACCTATGGGTGAGCTATCGATGTAAAGTGATAGGAGATGTTTAGATCTCCGCAGAACTCGATGAACCTCATCCCAGCGAACTATCGCCCGTTATCTGTTATGAGAATTCGGGACAAACCAAATCGGTAGATGATTGACTTTCAAACGAAGTCCTGTACCTTAATCTCGGTAATTTTTGCTAGTGATTCAGCTTTGATCCATTTGGTGAAGTAGTCGTTCGCGATCAGGAGGAACTTTCGTTGTCCGGATGCCGTCGGAAAAGGGCTAAGTATATTCATTCCCCACTGCGCAAATGACCAAGATGCACTTAGTGGAGTAAGCTTAGAGGCCAGCTGTCTTTATAGGTTTGCATTCTTCTAACAGCGGTCACATTTTTTAACATACTCCATAGAATCATGGTATAAGGTCGGCCAATAGTATCCTTGCCGAAGTAGTTTTTGTGATAGGGACTTGGCTCCTACATGACTTTCATAAATTTTCTTGTACACTTTCCATAATATGAAGTCGGCCTCTGGAGGTTGGAGACATCTCAGCAGCGGCAACGAATATGACATCTTATACAATTTGCCCTTATACAAAACGTACCAAGAAGCTTAATTCCTAAGTTTTCGAGCTTTTTTCGGATCACGAGGAAGAACATTCTCTTTGAGATAGGCAACTAACAGGTCAATCCAGCTCGGCTCGAGCTTCGTCTGTATAACGAATTATGATTTCTCCGATCTTGAATATTTTAGAGTTTCAAAAAATACTTTTTTTGTAGATAAATAATTCTCAAAAATCATCAAATTATCCTATAATTTGAGATATTCCAACCAAATGAACCATAATTATAATAAAATCATACTTAATGGTTTCCATAATTTGAGATATTCGAACCAAATGAACCATAATAATAATAAAACCATACTTAATGGTTTCCAAACATTCCAGAGAGAGAGAGAGAGAGAGAGAGAGGGGAGGTCGGTTGTCGGGGATCTCCGAGGACGGAGCTTAACCGGGAAGCTGACTTGACGATCATATGGCATCACTGACCACACAGAAATATATGCACGATTCATGGTTAAGAATTCCTTTTATTTTTCCCGTTGGAAGACTAGTGACGATTCTTGATATCTTTCCACTCTGTCAGGCACACTGCTGGACCTCCATCACATATTCCGTACGCTAGAAAACGTTGGTCGAAGCATTTCTTTTTTATTCAGGTCATTTTCCAACCACCATCGAATGATGCGCACCGGAAACATGCTCATGGGCATTGCTATCAAGTGTCCCACCAACTACGCTCAATCGCTTCATTGCTCACATCAGACCAATGACATGAATCAAGGGCAAAGCAAGGCATTTGGGTGAAGGTCTCTCATCCGCCATTAACCAGCACATAATGATGGAATGGATTTGTACGCTCTAAGCATTACGATATACAAATAAAAATCCTAGCTACAAGTTTTGCACAATAAACTATTGAGGAAGCTAATAAAAATTCCTCCAGCCGCAAATCTACGAGAGAATGATTTCAATGATAAAGCGTGTAGCTTTTGGGACAATCTTGCAATTGCCGTAGCGGCACGTAGGTCTCTCACATCTCCTATGCTTGAAAGAGAGGCTACCGCCTTTTTCTGTAACACATTCTTTCCGTTGGCACGATGAGAGCCGCATGGGGGCATAATTTTGCTAGAGTCATGGTTCCCTTAAATGGTATCAGAACTCTGGGACTGATTTTTCGACTTATGATACTGAAGAAAACCGAAAAAAATAAAAAGGGAAGAAGTATAACCAATCTTAATTGCAAGCCTTCTCACATTCACATCAAATCGAGAATAATTATGAAAAGAACGAATGATGTATAACTTTGCAATCAATGCTGTGTATCTTCTCACCCTCATGGTAGGGCCAAAAGTCTACATTTGAACATCGTTGTTACAGAGAAAGGAAGGAAAATACCCTTCATCAAATAATTGCCTCCTAAAGAATACAGGAACTTGGTTGGGACGATAACCAAGTAATATACAAAATGATGATGGAGAAATAAACCCAAAATATTAGCACCCCAAATGCTTGATAATTTTCGTTTCCCTCTCTACAAGAACATCTGGATATAATGAGACAAAAGTCAATTCATATACAAGCCTCCACCAAAACTGAGGGAGCAAAAGGGACGAAACACAATGGTTTCCGAATTGTTGGACACTGAGGGCGCAGATGCAAGCGAAACTCTGTCAGCATCCAGGGTAACTCTTTTGGATGAAAAGAATCCTATCTTTGATCATCTCTTCCAGCTATACAAGAGGATGCCAATATCACAAGCCAAAAGGAATTGTACCTATGTGCCTTTTGCTGGAGCCTGCAACTTTGCAAAAAAAGACGGCACTCCACCAAATGCCAATGAAAAGAATGAATCACACACCAATGCGAAAATCAGGCTAATTGCAATGAATGTTAACCAAGATCTCCATAAGTAATATCATCGAGCTGGTGGAGATTTTAAAACTTCTGATTTGTTGGAGCGGCACATGCAGTCTGGGCAGGGATAGGTGTATATCGAGTCATTTGGTCTTTTAATCTCTATTCCTTTGGCATCGCTATGAGCTCGCATGTTTAACAATTGACGCTTCAAGGCCTTCCAACTGTTCCAAAATAAGGGGAAAAGGGTTCGTTTATGCATGTGTAATAAAATCTCACTAAAAAAAAAAAATCCAACTGGCTAAATGATCAATAAGTATGCAAAAGGGGAAGCAAAGCTGTAGCTGTGTTTAGAACTAACTGATAATATAAGTAACTTTCCTTCTTAGATATTATATGCTCTGATAATGTTGAAGAATTTTTCTTCCAAATTTCTTTATTAGTCTGATGAACAGTCACAAGCAAAAGAGCTAAGTTTGGAAGGTGGAAGTGTGTGTGCTTGCCAGAACATACATACCATCAATCTTTAGGAAGAAAAGGGATCCCTTCGGTGCCTGCAACTATGGACCACAAAATATGACATGCCTTCTCTTTTATTTTATGAGATGTTCGGTCTGAAAGACATATTTTCATTCCAAAAACCCACTTCACCCACTCAAGGACGACTTTTAGATACCTCTGGATCTGTCTTCTCAGTTTTTCATTCACACCAGGTCATATCTAAGTCATTAGCATTAACAAGGTCTTAGTTTTTATGCTTATTTTGACCAAGGTTGCATTCACTCCCTCGCTCTTTTCTAGTTCTATTGAATTTCTGATCCTTAACTTCCAAGGCTTTACTCCAAAGTTCTTATTTAGAATTTAACCCCATTCTCATCTCATCAAAAAAAAAAATGACATTCTTTAGGTTTGCTTTGATGTTATTTCAAGCTTTTTCACGTGGTTTCTCACACCATTGGTCAACAAGAAATACTACAAATGTGGAAAGGTGGTAAAGGATGTTTCCTAAAGCAGAAAAGGCAACATGTTTTAAAAAACATTAAAAAATTATAAATATGGATGAATAATCCAAAAAACAACTAATGTTGGGATGAATGAATGAATGGTTCTTGAAAAATCAAAAAGAAACAAAAGTAATACTCTATGGTGTTGGTTAGTTGCAAAGTCGAAAAGTGGAACTGCAAAAACCCCATGATGGTGTCCCCTCCCCCAAGCCTCTCCCAAATCCCTCCGCCTCCAACTCCTCTCTTTCAATCTCCTCTCCCCCCCACCCACCCCAACCCAATCCCAACCTTATTTGGTTTAAGACCTCTTTCCTTATCTTCCCAATTTGATTTGATTCAGTTCTAACTAAAAGAAATCCGATTTGGTTTAAAACCTTTCCTTATTTTATGGGAAGGTCCATTATTTTATGGAGTCTAGTTTGATGTGAATCCAATTATGTAAAACATGACAATTTGTAAAGAGTAAAAAAAAAAAAAAAAAATTGAGAATGCCAGATAGGGCATATTCCTTTCCTTGAGTATGCAAACTCTGCATTTCTCAAAACAAACTAGGCAGTGGTCTCCCAACTCAAGTTTCCAAGAAACTTCCATTTGAGGGGAAAATATGTTTCCTGGCTTCTATGCTCACAATTGCGATCTATATAACCTTAAGCCTTCCCCTGCTCTTCCAACATTCACCAAGGGAGCACGTCCTTATTGAAGCTCCCTTAGATATCCGTTATATATGCCCATATCATCACAATGAATTCTCTCTGTCCTTAACTGTGCAACTCTAGAGCTCCTCCACCCATCTCTCATTCTATCAGTCCTAGTCATAAATCTACCTCAATATTCTCAAATGTGCTACATTCAACTTGTTTTTTTTGGAACATCTTTCTTGTTGAATATTTTGACCATGCAACATTGCAAGCCTCATTATTGTTCTACTTCTTCCTTTAAGCCACCAAGGTATATGTTGCTCATAAGAGCATCATGAAATGGTTAGTGTTAAATATTAACTTGTATTTCTCCTGCTCCTTATGAACTAGGATATATAATTTGGTTAATCATAAATACTTACTCCCTAATGATCTCCAAGCAATGGATGTATTAACATGAAAAAATATTTCAATGAAAAGAAAAATCAATAAAAATCATAGCTCACAACCCGCATAAATAAACTGAACTGTTCATATATTGATTCATAAAAAAATACCTAATTTTTGGATTGTCAAACAACAAGGACAACTTCCTTTTATCAGGCTTGATAGTCTTAGAATGTCCACCATACAGATATCTTCTATGGCCGATCAAAAAGTGAGGAAAATTCCCACCTTGAGTTGTCACAAACACTTCGCTATGAAGACAAACGTTATAGTCCACAGCAGCCATCCTAGAAGAATAGTTCTGGAAATTATAATTCAAGTTAAAACAAAAAATTGTAAAAGATTATGTAATAGGCATGACCTACAGTATAAAGTCTCAAGAACCACAAAAACAAACTAACATTACCTTAAATGGAGCAAGCTCCTCAGCTGATGCCAATGTCTCTTTAGTTTGCAAAAGGGGAAACATTTCAAGAAGCGGAGCCATAGTCTTTTCTGCCTTGTAAATTTTTCCTGAAGCCAAATATATAGCCGTATTATTACTGAAACCCATGCCTCGGAGAATCAAGCCAACCTGAGAACAAAAGACAATGAGGTAGGAACAGGCGATTCCAAGTTGCATGATAATGCATCCAACATAACAAATCCATCAAAAAACCAAAAAACATCTAAACGCATACAAATTAGTAATTTCAGAATCATCAAAACAAACTATTTCCTAAAGCATCAGCCATGCTAACTGAAGATAGATGATCCATTGCTGATAAAGCAACTGAATTTTGCGAAATCATGAGTCACCTTGGTTGCTTATTTTCACACACACACACACCAAAAAAAAAATGTTAATAACTAAATCATCTAAAATTGTGCTTTAAGAATTCCTTGATTTAGCCTCGCTCAGTTTACAAGATCTATGCTAGCTGCCTAGCTCGTTAGTGTCCCATGTATGAAGCGACAATCCTCATATTTGTGCCTATCATGATGATATCTCATAGTATTTCTCCTGCTCTTGACAGGAAAAACTTCTTTTATGAATAAAAGTTCAGAGATACTTGCACCACAGATATATAGGAGCTTTTGCATTATACAGATGTTAGTCAAGATAGACTCAAACGCAACAGCAAGTGATGTTATAAACAAAGTAACTTTTGACTAATCTTTGATTTGCCAGTAAACCTGATTAAACTTGACTAAAGCCCCCCTATTCAGCTTTATTCAAGATTCATTCATGCAAACAGATTTTTGGGCACCAAAATAAAGATACAATATTGTGGATTACTATTGAGATTTTAGAAAAAAATAAAAAAACCTTTTCAATGTTTATTTCTTTCTAATCAAATTGAACTTATTCCTACCCAAAAAAGAATCAGGTTAATCTTATTCATTTTTTTTTCCTTCTTTTTGGGGGAAGGGTGGGCTGCTCTATTCAAATAACACGGTTAAAGTTATGCAGAACCTAACAGGACCTTAACAGATACAGATACTTTATCAGTTCAAGCACCACACTTTAGAAACATACAATGCTAAGCATCATGGAAGAATGATCTTGCTGGAGGTAAAGGAACAACACGTGGTTGTAAGGTCAAAGTAGCATGAAAGAACTAAAGCAAAGCAAACAGAAGGAAAAGCCTACACAGACTACTACAAACTTAGACCTATTCTACGTGTATCAAGATAAGCAAATATCAATAAAACTTATAACCATAACCAGAAAACCTCCTCACTGTTCCTTCTACATGGGTCATCTTGATGAATCTTGTTCAAACCATTTCTGAAGAATCAATAACCGAATAACAAAAAGCAACTTCAAGTTAAATTTTTTGTTAAGCAAGAAGACAGGCATGGCACAGATGGTTCCAGGAATCATAAACTTTACAGCATTTTAATATGAAACAGTATTAAAAGCTAGATAAACATTAACCTCCAAAGGCGTAAGAGGACATTTTCCATTCATCCTAATTACACCGGGACGTATAACACGACCGGGTTTAGTAAATTTTCCACTCCAACCTCTTTCTCTTGCAGCATTCATGTCCTGTTTCTCCTCTTCACCGCCATCAAATATGCAACAAGAGAATGCAACCATATCCTGAAAAAGAGGGTGACAATCAGATTTACTATTATATTTCCCATGAAGTTCATGAAATGAAAATGCAAGAGCAACCGGAAGTCAAAATATTGGTTATGGCAAGTTGACCTCTTCAAAGCGAAGATGCACTGCAATATATCTACCATTATTGTCTGTGCTGTGTTCCTTCATTTGAGAAATCAACTTTTCAGCCAAAGTTGCTATAGGATTTGAAAAGCGTAAGGCTTCAAAATTTGCCAAGCATCTTAGGCGTTGGACTGTAGAAGGGGCATCGAATGATAAACGATTGGCAAAAGGAGATATCCTTATAAACCTGAATTTTCAATCAAAAAACAAATGCTGTTGAGCTATTATAAACCATTACTCAAGGAATCTTACAGTAATAAAACCACAAGCAAATAGGCTTACATGCTTTTAGGGGTTTCTGATTATGTCAAAACAGACCTCTTTATGAAATTAAGCAAGAAACTATAAATTTTTAAAGTTTGCAAAATCAGAACCCTTGTTTATGAACTAGCCTTCTCCAGCTTTCAGTCTCACACCTCATTTTCTATCATCTAAAGTGTTGTTTCACAGTACTGGTGCTTCTCTCCAGCAAAAGGCACTTAGAAACACTTAAGGCATCTATTTCTCAATAAATGATATGATGATAAGAATGCTTTTATATATAATAAAAATCAAAGGAAGCCTATATCAAAGCCCACTCAACTAGTACAAATAACGACAGTATGGCACAGCAACCCATAACATCAAGACTTTTTCCACTGAACAAAAATATACAAACCTGTTCTATATAATATCATGGGCTTCTGATATACCATGAAGAGAACTGTGTCTAAGTTTCAGTATTTAATGAATTGATGACATCTGAGCTATGTTCCACTAGATTTTAGCATTTTGTACATCATGATATGATAATATTTTAATTAGAAAAGGTAACCCTCAAAGTAGTAACAATTTTGCAATAACTATTGCTTCTAATGGTTCATACAATCTTAGTGATGACAATGATATGAAATTTGCATCAGGTGGAATTATTATGTTTTCTAAGAGCTGTTCATCACCTCTCTAAAACTAGTGTTTTACCAAGCATAGCAACTGCTTGAACCATAGAATTCTACATTGGATTTGTTAGCCTACAGGAAATTATGTATGTAATATATGATCAGGCACAGCAATGCAACAATAACCAACTAAAACCAACTCAATGTTGTAGTCACATCACATCACTATGGTATACCTGAATGTGTTCAGGTATCTTGCTCAACACATAGGACCCAAAATATTTTTCACTCAGTACTAGTACTGATACCACTACAAGTAGCAATTTCATGTGGCCTCACAGGAAGTTTGAACATAAAACCTTATATTAGCTTTATGAGACAGATGAAGTTACACATAAATACATAAAACAAAAATTTAGCCAAATTCTACAATAGAATGACAAAGATAGTCCCTAGAAACTGCTACACAGAGAAATATAAAATCTTTAGAATTTTTTTTAAAAATAAACTCTCATTATGCCTGCAATTACTACAACAACCTGCCAAGTAAAAGTGGCAGATAGACAGGATATTCAACTCACTTTTCTTCAATTAACTTAGGCAGAACAGCATCCTTGTAATATTGTATGGAAGACCAAGCCTTGATCTTGAAGTTATGTACATTACTCATATTGTGACCAAACCGTTCCATTATGAAGTCAGGCACCTTATCAAGTATTCTTACATCATTTTTCAGGGTATTGATGAAGTGCTCCTCATCATAGATATCCTTAAATTTGCTGCAGGCAACGGTAAATATGTCAGTGAGATCATCATTAATGGATTCTTTACCTACTACTTAGCAAACAGCATGCTAACAAGTAACACTATTATTTTTTATGTGTTTCTTCATTAATCAGTATGGTTTATATCCAGAAACCTAATGTCAGAGGACTTTAAACTAATATATTCATGACTGAAGGAACAAAAGTAAAAAATCCAGAAGAAATTACAAACCCATAAAGCCTATAACAACAGAGAATCAGCAAGGCAGGCAATATTCATGCACAATAAATAAATGGTATCACTCAGCAAGTGCCAGCCACCATGCCACATATTTCCATGTATATTTTTAAATTTCAGACCTCAAATACCATCAATTTTGATCCCACACAAACTTGTTGTTGTCATTTGGGTCCACAAATTATAGCCTCTCCCCGGAATTTGTAGACATAAGGCTAAAACTTTTCAGGTTTGCATACTAGATCTTGATCTGAATATTTCGTCACACTCACCTCCAACGTATGAGCATTTGAAAAGAACTTCCTTGCAGCCTCTTCGATTGTGTTTTCTAGTTCCATTAGCACAATAAAGACTGCGAAAAGGTAAAGGTAGGCCTTGATAGGAGCAGGACCTCATTAGGCAGAATCACTGTCTATCACCAAAAAAAAAAAGTTTGATCTTCCACACAAACAATTGTTTTTATGGTTTAAAATTGCACCCTCATAACATGAAGCCCTGATTTTTACAACAATGAGATTATCCTTGAAACTATGAGGAAACCTTTCTGTTTCATACAAAGAGAGATTACATAATTGTCTACAATGTCATCCACTGAACATATTTAGACTGGAGGATTTGCTGCCAATCATCTTTGATGATTACAAAAATTCAATTTGCCATAGATTTCACATCATGAGTAGCAGTTAAAACTTGAAACTTAACAAAAAAACATACGTCTGGTTTTGCATGTTCTGGATGAAACTAGATAGTTCCGCCAAACTTATTTAGGATAGGTGTACACCTCTCAGAATGCAAACTGTTGCAGTTTGCTTTTATAACTGGATATTCACATCATGTTTGGATTATGTGGAATGAAAGAGTAAATCTTGCAAGACCAACAGAGACTAGCATTTTGTTAAAGGCAAAGATATGTTAACTGGTTAGGAATATATTTAGACTGGTGGATTTGCTGCCAATTATCTTCAATGATTACAAAAATTCAATTTGTCATAGATTTCAGGTCATGAGTAGCAGTTAAAACTTAACAAAAAGGCATATGTTTAGTTTTGCATGTTCTGGATGAAACTAGATAGTTCCATAAAAAATAGGCCGAACTGATTCAGGATAGGTGTACACCTCTCAGAATGCAAACTATTGCAGTTTGCTTTTATAACCAAATTGTTACAGATCAAATGTTTCATACTGGCTATTCACATCATAGTTGGATTATGTGGAATCAAAGAGTAAGCAGAGACTAGCATTTTGTTAAAGGCGAAGATATGTTAACTGGTTAGGAAGAAGTTAAACCATCAAATGCAACCTTCACAATTAGTCTAATCCCATGATTATAAAAAGGTTAACAAACTTGTAGGTTTATTTGTTGGTGCCTTTTATATCAACAGCAAAGTCTCAGACCAAAGCCTTATGTGTCAAAATCAGGCGCTCCTCAATTAACCTCTACACAAAGTATGAGACTGATATGAGATGATGGATCTAAGTAACTGACAAAATTTGTTCAGCCTAAGAATGTGGTGATACCAAAACCAGACAGCAAGATTGACCACACAAGCTAGGCAACAAAGAATAGATTGAGATCTTTACAAACCTAGGATCTCTCCAAATGCTGTGGTAGTGGAAATTAGGGATAACAAGTGTTGCATTTAGGTATCCAGCTACAGCAACTGCATTACATATCTATCAAATGTACAACAGGAAAAATATATAAGGATAGAGGGCAAATTAGTAAATGACATATATAGAAGCCTTTAAAAAAGCTAAAATCAACATGTGCTAAGGCGGAAAAGGAACAGGAATTACCGATGCCCGTTGTTGATTTAAGCCACCATTTGCTTCAACATATATGTAACCATTAGAATCGGGCAACTCTGATATTAGCAAGAGAGAAGCTTAAATAAATTCTATATCAATGAATGATTTGGAACATATTGACAAAAATGGATACAGAAAATAAGGGGGCGAAGTAAGATAGAAAGTTCTACAGTCAAAATTTGTTAGCAGCAATCAGATAAATCACATCTAACAAGATTCAAAACTTTATGAGTTGACAAACTGAATCCAGAAGATTGAAACTATAGGCGACCTTCAACAAAAGCATGCAGAAGGGGAACATCCCTTATTAAGGTATTTCAACATTTTTCTTAATATTCCTAAAAAAATGTAAATACAGCAAAGTTATAGCATTATAACCCAAATTTCAGAAAATCTATACATACTTGAGTTTTATAACCCCATGAAACCCCAAGAAAAAAAGGAAAAAAACATAGCATGCTAAATTGGAACTCCACTACAACAAAAATAACTTTGTAGACTGACAAACTGATTCAAGTTTCCACAATGTGCATAAGCAAATAAAAGTTTAACGTGTGATATTTAAGAGAGATATTATACCATTCATAGTCATATTCATACATGGTCGCCACATTCCACCTTTATAAGGGTGTCTCCATACAGTTGCTAACTACAAAAACGAGTTGAAATTTTAATTCATAACAGATGAGAATCAGCATTACAAAAATTTTATAAGATAAAAGAAAATTAAGAAAAAGAGAAGGCACATTTTCTTCGATAAAGAATGATGCTACAATTTAACAATACATGGTAAAATTTGTGTACATATACTGCAACTCAGGATGCAGGATTGAGGATCTTA
Organism: Cocos nucifera; assembly: GCA_006176705.1. Lineage (NCBI taxonomy): Eukaryota > Viridiplantae > Streptophyta > Magnoliopsida > Arecales > Arecaceae > Cocos > Cocos nucifera. The sequence goes on from QRFJ01000019.1 coordinate 539,649, forward strand.
TGTGAGAGGTCAAGAACTATTGAAGAAAACTAAATTATCCAAAATGAAAATGATAAAACCTGGATTATCGGACCCGGATATAAATAAAATCATTTGAAAGCAACTTTAACTTCATCAATATGCCCTTCGTAAATCAATGATTCTACACTCAATGAATTCCAATATAATTTCTTCAACAAAAAAAAAAAAAAAAAAAACTCTCAAATATATAGTCCTCTTTTAGCGTGATTCAGCAAATCTGGCACTTATTAAAAATGAAACATGCATGTACCAAGCTCATCTCATTTATTTGGATCCTCTCTATAAAACATGACTTATACTAATAAACTTTTGTCCTTAAAATTTTATATTGGTCAAATAACATCCTAGATAGAAGCACCTTATCAATTCTTCTCTTGATTTAAGTTGGACTAAATGGCTTTATATATTTCTCTATTATTTTGTACAGTGTTATTAAAGGCACACCTTAGGCACTAGGCGCAGAGCCATCGTCTCTATACCCTCTAGGCGAGATGACGGCCCTTAAGCGCATGCCTAGGTGCCCCAGGTGCACGCCTCTGCATGCGCTTGAGGCACCTCAAGTGCACGCTTTTGCATTGTTTAGAGGTGCAATGAAGTCAGTTATGATATTAATTTTTAGTTTCTATAGAATAGGAAAGATTACATAGGAAAGATTAATTATAATACATAGAAAAGATCAGTTATGATATATAGAAAAGATCAATTATAGTACATAGAAAAGATTAGTTATAGTACATAGGAAGCTAGTTTGATTGTGTATGAGTATGAGAAATATATTGGAGAGGAACAAGAAAAAAAATGATGAGACTGGTTAGCTTGATGAGGAGGAGGAGGAGGAGGAGGATTAGTCAATTAGGAATTTAAAAAGCACCTATTTGATTATTTTTGGATTAGAGCTAGTTTTTACATGCTGGACTTCTTGCATCTTTTTTCTATTTTCAGTTTTTATTTTTTAATTACTGGATGCTAGTTTCTACTTGCTGGAATTCTTGCCTATAGCTAGTTTTCTGTTTTTTCTATTTTTGACGCCTGGCTTCTTTCAGGCACGTGCCTGTGTTTTATGCCTAAGTGCCAGGGACCCCTAGCGCCTAGGTGCGCCTAGGCCCTCAACAATACTGATTTTGCATTATAGATATGAAAGATACCTCGCCTATATTTGATCACAAACTTTTTTCATTAATTTTTTACCACAATTGCACTCCCTTAATTCTAGTTCTACTAGTTTTTAGAATTTTATAAACCGTATACATCTTCATGGTCCAATTCAGCACCCAACGTCATATTCATCTCATCAACAACAGTATTTTATCATTCGCATGCGCCAAAAACCATGACAAATGAAAAACTAGGAATGTTATTTACTACAAGAAGAAACTTCCATATATTGGTAAAACCTTTTCAATGCCTAGTACCTGTCATTTGCTCTGCGAAAGTGCAATATCAACTGTTGAGTATTATAGTAGCTTTTAAGGATATCCGGCGAGAAAGTTTCCTCGGATGAGGTGAATAAATACTCAGACAAAGGAGGGGGCAAGGCATTTATACATATTTTTTCAAAAAAAATGGAAAACAAAGGTAGGTAAGAGTTTTGAAGTCACCATGCTTACGCTATCCGTGTCATATTTAACACAGATAAATGTTACTGTCACTCTCTATGAGTTAGGTTTGGTAAAGTTCAATATGTACACCAGGTACATTGTCATTTTATAAATAGTCTTGGGAAAGAACCCCGATAAAGTGTACCCATAAAACAAACTCAGAAGTAGGAGAAGTAATATGCTGTCATAAATAAATTATTGCTCTTTTTTGGATGAATTCGTTCCTAGAAGCCAAAACCATCCGTTCTCTGGACAAGATTCAACATCTTGATATCATCTCAGCGCCCTCGGAGAGCAATCAGTAGCCACGAAGAGCCACAAGAAAACGCAGATCCAAACAGATTCGTTAAAAAAGGGGGTGGGTTCAAGAACTGACCGCATCGGAGGAGTTATCGGCGTTCATATCGGTGCGGAGGCGCCGGTACAGCTGGGGGCTCCGATAGATGGAGCCGGGGGAGGGGCGGGAGATGATGCGGGGAACGTCCTCGAGGGATACGGTGCCCATGTAGAAAAGCATCCCGGCGACGTAGAGGAGCGGCGCGAACAGGAAGATGGCCTGCCGCCGGAGGAGGAGCGAGAGGAGCATCCACGCCATCCGCTGCACGAGCGCCCGCGGGGCCTGGAGCACCCTACCGGACGCGGACTTGGAGGGCCACCGGTGGGTCCTCGGCGACCGGCGGGGCGAACCCGGCGGGGACGGCGTCCCCCCCGGGCTGCCGAGGCGGCTGTAGGCGTGGTGAGGCACCATCACGTCGTCGTGGTCGCCGGCGGCGCCACCGGAAGGGGCAATCCCTCCGTTCTATGGAGAGAGGCGGCTCCGCACGATTTGCCCTCGCCTTGTCGTGGGTTTTGTATTCGTTTCTTGGGCGCAGGGGAAAGCGAGGAGGGAGGGGATCGGTGGGGCGGTGCTGCGGTGGGGAGTGCGGGGCACGTGCGGGTGGTCAGGACTCAGGACCAGGCTTTCGACCAACTCGACGGGGGTCCGTCTTCTAACCGGAGTTATCGGACCTCAGAGACGAGCGCTTGTTTGCGGTTGGTTTATATTCCGCCGTTGCGCGTTGCGTCGTGGTCACATCCTTTCATATTATTCGTATCGTCCATTTAGTTAACTCTTTGTTTTGACTCTCGTCGGGTCGGGCATGGCCCAGATAGTCTTTGATTGGGTTTTGGGCCTTTTGGCCCGGATACTTTTCTTTCTTCAATCTCACAAAAGAAATTGTGATAATTGGTATAAACACATGAAATGATTGATTGAATGAATAAAGTATCTCATTAATTTTATTTGATGTTTTAACATTGTGGTGGAAATACATGGACACCGGATGATGTTTTGAAAATCTTTTATTAATTTGCTCCATTTCATATAATTTTGCTTCGAAGAATTCTAGTGGAAATTGGACTAAAAACCATCTTGTTAAAAGTTTAATTATATTTGAACAATATGTTATTTTGGGTAAGATGCTGTCTGTTTATCAATTTCGTATAGGCTAGTTCGATGAAACATGAAATTTAGAAAATATTTTTATATCTAAAGTATTATTTTGGTGTTGTTTTTTATTTTATGAGATATAATAAATTTAATGTTGGAAAGAGAGAAGGAAGAAGAAGAACAAGAAAGAGCGGCACAATCGTGCCGCAAGATAAATCTTAGAAAATTGTTATATTTTCCGGTTGCCAAAATAAGATTGATCCCCAGGTACCTCATATATAACCTAAATTACCTCATTTTAACATTAATTTTAGGTTAAGCATTGGAAGATTGGCTTTTGATAAGTAAACGCTATTTATTTCAGAATATACCCCCTTTTTTTTTCTTTTTTTTTTTTTTTTTTTTTCTTTTTCTTTTTTTTTTTTTTTTTTTTTTTCAGGAAAGGAACGGAAAAGGGAGGGCGCCAGGAAAAGCATGGCGTCTACTAATCGGATAAACCACAGCCATCTATCTAATCCTCACGTGCAACATTCAATCAAACATCGGTGTTAAGGTGATCCTACGGAGCCTTTGAACCGAGCTCCTCCAAACTCAAGCCTAGAAGCCGCTCCTTCGAGGTTTGCGGACAACGAAAAGAAATGTGGTGGCGCCGATCGGTCCTTCGCCATGGCCAAACGCTGCTGCGGCCTCCTTCCTGTCGGCCGCCATGGCTTCCTTCTTCGTTCCTTTACTCGGATATGCCCAAGAAAGGCAAAGTTGCCCCCTTGCAGGTGCCCACATCCCCCAATCTCTTCCTTCGTTTATCAAAGATCTCTCCTTTTTTGGTTTTAAATAATGCGGTAGTGTGGTGATCTTGTTTATCTGATCAAAGATCTTTCCTTTTTCTAATTTTCGGATGGAGCTTTCCTGTTATATTGCTAGGTGATACTTGGTAGGGGATAAAACAGAGGTGTTTCTCCACTAATATATTCTTCTATTCATAAAAAAAATTCTCTCCTTTATTGGTTCTGATATGCAGATGGCGTGGTATTCTTGTTTATGTGACCAAAGTTCTTTCCTTTTTTCCTTATTTTTCGGTGGAGTTTTTCTGTTGTATTGCTACTTGATTGTTGGCCGAGGATATTGCTGAATAGAAAGGGTTATATATTTGTTACATGGAAGTTACGTGGCCTTGAGTCTTGATTGAAGTAGATTTAATTTGTTGATTACTTTTCTTCTGTAGGAGAGGAGGATGGTGGATAGGTGTAGGCTGTGGGCAAAGGGAGGTGAAGGTGGAAATGGTTGCTGCAGCTTTCGGCGCACCAGAACTGACAGGCATGGAAAACCAGATGGTGGGAACTAGTCGCTTTTTGGTTTATTTACTTATTAAATTGTTGCATTGTCCTCTTTATCAAATTAACTTGGGCTCCTTTCACACCTAACTGGAAAACTGTGATCAAGCTCATCGGTTATTTGTATCATTTCCTGAATGAAATAGTTCAATTGCAGAAAATGTGCGCAAGTATACTTTCATGTTTAATGTTTGATGGTAATTTTATTATAATCTCATGTCTGGATGTGTTTCTTGATGATTTCTATCATCTTGGAGGGTTGGGTGGTTTGTGAAATTCATGATTCTTCTTTTCATAAATGTAGGTGGAAATGGTGGAAGAGGTGGTGATGTTATTCTTGAATGCTCTGCAGCAGTTTGGGACTTCAGTAATTTGCAGCATCACTTGGTATGTTGGGGATGCTTCAGTATATAGCCTTTCTTTTCTTGAAAGTAAACAGAACTGCCATTAATTAGATCATTTTATGGCAATTTGAATGGTTACATGTGGGTCAAAATATGACCAATTTGTTTCTTGTGGTAGCTAAGTGGTCATCAGTTGGATTAATAACTTGTCACAAGTTTTCCATTTTCAGAATGCAAAAAGAGGAGGGCATGGAGTTTCAAAGAATCAGATAGGGAGCCGTGGATCTGACAAGGTTATAGTTTGCAAGAATTTCCAGGGTTCATCTAATGGTTTGCAAGATATCATTCCAGACTCTTTGTGAGATGCGAATTAAATAAGCCTTCGTCTTTTTAAATTTCTGACAGGTTGCGCAGGTCCCGGTTGGCACGGTAGTTCACCTAGTTAGCGGCGAAACTCCTTCTTTCATGGAAAGTATTTCCATAGCATCTTTAGATCCTTGGGAAATACCAGGAGCTCTTGAAGGCAATCCATCTAAATCGGTTCAGCATGATGATAGAAGGGTCATTGCATCAGGTGAATTGGAAAAGGAAAATTTTGATGATTCACTGTCATATTCTGAAAGTGATGTTGCTAAAGCACCCGGCAATCTGAGATCTGCTGAATCCACTCAAGTAGAATGCAGGGAAGATGTAACTCATTCTCATACTGTAGCAACCCATACAGACATTAAAGATAAGGAAATTGCTGAGGAAGAATATGAAATGGAAGAAGAAGAAGAAGAAGAAGAAGAAGAAGAAGAGATCGAGGCGGAGGAAGTGATGCAGCATTCAGTTGCAGAATTAACAGAGCCAGGGCAGCGTATGGTAGTTGCTCGTGGAGGCGAGGGTGGTTTCGGTAATGCTTCTCTCAAAAAGGATAACAAGTCCCGCAGTAATGGTGCCTCTAGTTTCCCAGAAGGTGAAGATCAATTCTCATTAACTGCTGGTAGGCCTGGCTCAGAAACTGTGCTTATACTAGAACTGAAGAGTATTGCAGATGTTGGCCTTGTTGGGATGCCCAATGCTGGTAAAAGCACATTACTAGGAGCTCTTTCAAGGGCTAAGCCGGCTGTGGGTCATTATGCTTTTACTACTCTAAGGCCAAATATAGGTAATCTGAACTATGAGGACTTCTTCTCAGTGAAGGTGGCTGACATTCCTGGGCTTATAAAAGGAGCACATGAGAATCGTGGACTAGGGCATGCTTTCTTGAGGCACATAGAGCGTACGAAGGTTCTTGCCTTCGTTGTCGACCTAGCAGCAGCATTGAATGGCAAAAAGGGTATTCCACCATGGGAACAACTGAGAGATTTGGTTTTGGAACTTGAACATCATCAGGAGGGCTTGTCGAATCGCCCGTCTTTGGTGGTGGCCAACAAAATTGACGAAGAAGGGGCGGAAAATGCGTATGAAGAATTAAAGAAGCGTGTTCGAGGTGTTCCAATATTTCCTGTATGTGCTGTGTTAAAAGAGGGAGTGCCAGAATTAAAAGCTGCTCTTCGGAGGCTCATGGATGGAAGTGAATCACACAGACTCCATATAGATAAAATTATCACTGACTAGCTTAATTTTCTTGAGATTCAAAATTGAGAAGGCTCTCATAAGGCTTTAAGAAGAAAGGCATTGTCACAAGCCAATTCATAGCGGTAAGCTAAATTTTGTGAACATCATCTTATAGTATCTCCAACCCAATTTAGAGATATTATTAATAAATTATTTATGTTGATAACAAAGCAATGCAGTGCCAAACGATCCAAGTTTTGCAGTTCATCACATGTCAGCTGGCTGAATTACCTGTGTTCTGTTCTATTTTTCAGCGGAGCTTTGTTCTTGTTGAAGAACTCAGTTTAGATTAGTTTCCGCACGAATTGCGATGTACTCGTTCCATTGATGTGATCTAAAAAGGAGAGAGAGGAAATAAAAAGAATGGCCTCTCCTGCTTTTCCTCGCGTGATGTTGTTACAGTTTTCTTCCCGTAGTATTTTGTTCGTATCTATTCTAATATCCTATACAAACTCTCGAGTTCGTGTAAGCAAGTTTGTATCGTCTTCGTATTTCCCATTTTTTCAGGCATGCGCTTTTCACAGCTCTATTTGCTGTCACCGGTGTTCTTTTGTATTGTAAGCTCATTATTTAAAAATCACGAGCACATCCTTGGTCGTATGCGTGTGCCATAATTGGTAGTTTCAATTGTGCCTTACGGAAAACAAATGAAATGACCGGTCCAATTTGTTTTGATTTTGCATCAAACGGGATCTTGGTTTGCATGTGGTTCTCAGTACCCGTCCAATTCAGCGGTGTATGAGAGATTTCAAAGTGTAGGATTTCTTTCTGGCTAAAGATAATAATTGTTTGAAGGTCCCATCGCATTTAACCATTACAGGCCGGACGTATCGTTATGTAAAAATGGCTCTTAGCTTCACATAATATTCCCTAGAATACCTGTTTTGGTGATTAATATCTGTTGCTTGTTTGATAATTATTTTGGTCGTTACCTCGACATAATTTTCTGCTTCCAACCAAGAGCTTGGTCGCTTATTTTTCCTTGACCATGAAACATGTTGAACCATGGCTGATGGCAGCACCTCCCTTGGCCTCGGTTTTCGTTGCTCCAAAGTTCCCTATGAAAGCTAAATTCTTATCCTTCTAATAATCATATTGCATATGAACCGTCCAACATGGCAGGTTGCTTCTAATAGCACTACAGCGAGTTCCCAAGCATCCATGACGGCATTTTAGATGGAAATATAAACTTCTCACACCATCTTTCTACACTAATCTTAGGCCAACGAACAAAAGGAATGCACCATGGGATAAACGTGCAGCAGAAATTTACCTGGTACTTGATTTTTAGTCTAAATGCTATTGTCAAAGTCACCTTGATATAATTTGATACATCTACCAATAAACGTAATGAGTTCACCAAGGATAAGCAAACATAATTAAATAGTTTAGAAAATATGAATATGAAAAAGCTATGTTGGCCTTGCACCAACAGAGTCAACATGGTTAAGCATGTGGATGGCTGTTTTGCTTGTAGACAAGTTGGATCATGGGTTTCTTTTCCCAGGATCTAGATTGTCGAAATGACATGCAGCCTGAGATATAATTGACAATCAGAAACATAAAAAGTCTCTAGTCTTGTCACTTGTAGGTTAACAGTTATATCAATCTCGTGTTTTCCTCCTATGTTCGGCACCCAAGACGAAAAATGCTTTAGAAGAGCCACCAAAGATATGGGTGCACCATCAACAGATATGCTATGGGCTCCAAAATTTCAAATTCCTGATACCTTCCTGCAGTTCCAAGAGTGACAACATTAAGGATTTTGTCAGCTCGGTGGGAGAGTGTACAGATGGTCAGGTGTGAATTTTCCATATTCCGAGTCCGTAGCCCAGACGAATGAGAATAAGCTCAAAAAGCATGTGTATGATGCTAGTCAGGCGCACTTTAGATCCAGGAATCTCAGACCAGGTAACAGAGACCTCAACCATTGGGATGCCAAGATGCTTGCACAAGTAGACAAGCTCAACATCGAAGCACCACCTGCATCAAACTCAAATACATCAATTTTTATTATCGCCATCAGGATGGCTTCTATTGCTTGGTGGAACTTCGTCAGCCGGCGTAACTTTCTAAAATTTATGAATGCTTGATCAAAGTTAGATGAAAAAGGTAAAGGCGAGACAATTATATTGAAACAATATCTCATAATTTATGAGCATAAAACATGGAAAGCTGGGAATGCAACCCACACCATTTAATTCATTAATAAAAATATCTCCCTGAAAAAATGGGTTTACTGGAAGCATCATGATAGTGTACGTGAATAAAAGAGAAGGATCCAACAATACTGAAAGGCATTCTTTTGGAAACAATTTTGCAACTCAATAACATATTTAATCTGATATAATTTTTTTTAAATCAAAGAACATACAATAAAAAATGATTACAAATCGGGACCCGTGCCGGTGGTCATTTGCTTGGCAACCAGAGGTTCTGGGTTCAATTCTTGAATGGTGCATCCCTAAAAATCTAGACATGGGTATCATGCAGGTCTCCCTCCCTTTCTTACCAAAAAAAGAAGAAGAAGAAAGAAATGAAAAATTGGGAATATCTGAAAAAGTTATGTTAATATATAAGATTATTTGACTAGTAGGTTTCATTGCACTCTTTAAACAAGATCATTTAACCACTAAGCTTCCAATTTTTTGTTGTAAACTATGTCTAACTTCAATTTTTTAAAGAAGATTAAATTCAGTGGAATCCTTAACTAATTCTCCACTTGCATCCCCAAGTGAGAATGACCTGTTCAAAGAGTTAGCTTCAGTATGCAGCGAAGTAACAAGAGAACTGCGATAAAATTTCTCCTGAAATTAAGTAATCTTTTTTTTTTTTCCAATGACTGTAAGATGTAATGTCGGGCTGGCAAGGTTCTTCAGATTGTGCTGGAATCCAGCATGATCATCAAAGATTATAATGTAAACTGCAAATCTACAATCATTGGTGACGGCCAGCCATCCAAGTCTAAAACCATGGATTAGATTTGCACCATTATGTAGAATTTCGTTTCCCCTTCCGAATGATAGGCCTACACTGTAACTAATACTTATGATGACAATTTGCTAATATATTTCTCACTCTAAGGCTATTTTCAGAATCATAATGCCACCGAAGTTTCCACTTTGCAATAGTAAAAACAAATATCGCTGCCATTAAAGTGCCAATGCAACATAAGTGCTGCAGGTCGAGATTACACCCACAACTATGAAAACACGTCTGTTCCAGAAGAGGAGAGGATGTCATCAATATGAACAGTGTTTAACAGATACCTCTTCAATCGAATATTTGTGAATAGCTTCCGGGCAGCAGCTCTTGTAAACATCTTAAAGCCGCACTGCAACAGATGTAACAAGTACATTATAATAATGTATACAACCTAACAATCCTAAGATTTTTAATGTGGTTCCATAATCTACAGGCAGAATATCTTCTATCATGTTCATAGCTAGATAATCAGGGGATCATGAAGCATACAAGCATACCTGTGTGTCACGAATTCCTGGACCTGCAGTTAATAAAACTACAAGATGGAAACCCTTCATAAGAAAATTCCGGTACCACTTCCTCTGGAATAATATACAAACAGCATGGTCGAAGAGTAAGGCTAGAGAAAGCTAATGATTTAATAAGGAAAATATACATATGATTGTTAGAGGAACAGCAAGCATACTGTAGCAAGAGCTTGCTTCTCAAGATGAGCACGAGAACCAAATGCAGCAACCTCAATATCAGATAGCTTCAAACTCAGACCGTTGGGTGTCGCAGCAGATGAGTTAAGTTCTTTATTCATTTTAGCCAATGCATGTATCTGGCAAATAAACAAGTAGGTCAATAATCAGTTTATTATCTTATTTCAGCAAATTCTTAAAGAAATCCAGAGGATACATGAGATTTAACTAGATAGAAATACTGGGTTTGCATGTGTCTGCAATTTGAGTGTTCAAACAAACCTGAGTTTCAAGCTTTTCAAGGTCAGTCACCTTCGTTGCCCCATCAGCATCAAGCATTAGAAGCAACTCACCACGTGAATGGAGCATTCCCTGATTAAAAATGTTTTCACAAAATTGGAGGCATTGATCAATCAATACTGCATATAATGTGACAACTCTAGCAGCATCAGCAATAGTAGATAAAGATTCTGAATTAGCATCACCATATCATTGTCTGTATCACAAATAATTGTTAAAACCTAGACATAATTGCCAGATAGCCTTGGAGAAAAACATCAGGTTATAAAGGACTCACTTTTCTTATAGCTTCTCCTTTTCCATGATTTCTTCCGAGAAGAATAACCCTTACATTATCAATCTTGTATTTCCTTACAAAATCAAATGCTACTTTTGACGTCCGATCAGTACTTCCATCATCAACTATCAAAACCTGCACAGGAAATCATCCAACAATGTAAAATCAGGAGGAAAGTCTCATTTTTATTTTATAGACAGCCAATCTATGACCATGAGAAGCAAGTAGTAAGTAACACAGATGCAACAATAAGCAACATTACAAGCAACTAATTAGCTCAGAAAACATCATCTATAAAGGTTATAGTGCAGTATCAAGTCATTTCACAAGCATAGTCACAAAAGCCTTAATGCCTTCTATTTTCCCACATTAAGCTCATCCATGAGTCATGCTCAAGTTCAACATCCCAAGTAACCATCTCTCTTCACTTAAAAGATTTGAACAGCCATTAATTGCTGTGTCTGGATAAACCAATCAGGATACATGTGGAACCACACAAAGGAAAAAGGAAAATGCTAAGAAAATAGAACTATGTGAAAGAGAATGGTAAGAAGTGATTTTTCTTACTTGCTTCAATGTTCTGTATTATTATTATTGTACAGATAGAACTACCATGATCTTGTCACACTTTGTGGTATAATTTCAATTTGTGAACTGACTTAAGCTACAAGTCATTCACCATTATAGGCCTTTGAACATATAGGGACTCTTTCCCCACCACTCTTCCTTATCGTTAAGAGAGGCACTAAGGCTACTAATTGCAAAGAAGAGCAGGATGATTTACTCAGTGACCTGCCACTGGTTGAAGGAGGGTAGATCAACCATCAGCTGTATGCAGACGATATGCTAAATATACCCTAGTACTTTGACCAAACTGAAAGTGGTTCTCAAACTTCTTTGAGAGACTTGCTATTCCCTCCTTTTGAGTCCTTAATGAAGGAATTTAGTTGCCAAAATTTATTTAAATTCATGTGTGTCTGCTCAAGGTCCAGGTATCTAGGGTTTCTATGGCAGAACATTCACCATTCAAAAGATAAAGCAAAACATGTGATAGGCCAAGGATGGCACTTGCTTCAGATTACATCGCTTACAAGAATTGTCTAGAAGCTGCCTCATTCTTTGCCTAGTTATTCAAGAATGTTGGTTATACTTCAGTTTAAAGGGGATTGTCTAAGTTGTTGCGGATGCATGTCAAAGGATGTAATTAAATTGAAAATGCTTTGACAAGCTTTTCATTAGAAGCTGTGACTAAGGAGAAATGCTACAGTTTTCCTGACCTCTTATCCCGTGGGCGGATTTGGCATCTACAGTGAACATGTTCAGCTGGAAGCAGCAGTCATATGTCACTAGAGTTCTTCTTTTACCAGTCACAGATACCTTCTCTTTATCCTTTAACATCCCAAGGTTTAGGGGCATAATTTTCATGCCAGTCTACGTTCCTAGAATGCCATCAAGCCTCTTTTAGGAAAAGGTTTCCCTTTTGGGCTTGGAGTTGATTTTGGATTTAGATGATAAAAATCGTTATTATGAGTCATATCATTTTTAGAGTATTGTACATAGTGTCATTGTAGTATAATCTTCTGACTTATCATTTTTAGAATATTGTACGTGGTGTCATTTTTAGAATTTTTTACATGGTGTCATTGTAGGTGCAAGATTTGATTGCTTATAAGAATGGGGTTAGTAACAGATATCTAAAGTTATTTCCATCTGGATATAGGAAATTACGCATACATGAAAATTTTAATATTTGAAGAATAATAAAACATGTCTCCAATGAGAAAAGACTACCCAACTCCAGATGGAACAAAAAATAAACAGCACAATTGATGTAGGGGTATCTTTGAAAATGGTGGATATACATGTAGGCCACAATATATAATTTTAATAATAGCAAATTATGCAGCAATATAGTGCAGGCAGTGAGAGATTATTGACATATGCAGTAGATTCTAGACCTGTTAATGAGTTGGGTTCAGGTCGGAACCTGGATATCCAAGCCCGGACCAGATTTTAGTTACCGATACCGGACCCGAACCCAAAAACCCAACGGGTCTAATTTTGAAGTACCAGATCCGAACCCTAATAGATCCCGGGTATCCGAACCCGGTTCTAGGATCCGAAACTGAGAGAGCGAGAGAGACTAAGAGGGAGAGACGAAACTAAGAAAGGGAGAGACCGAGAGGGAGATTGAGAGAGGGAAAGACAAAGAATCCGGTCGCTCGCCGGCGGCCGGCGAGCGAGATCGAGAGAGGGTCCGGCCGCCGATGAGGGAGACAGAGAGAGGGAGAGAGGGAGATCGAGAGAGGAGAGTCCGAGAGAGGGAGAGAGGAAGACCGAGAGTTGGAGAGAGAGAGAGGAGCGGGTCCCATCGCTCGCTAGTCGCTGGCGAGTGAGATCGAGAGAGAAAAAGAGAGGGAGGGAGGGGGTCCAGCGAGAGATCGAGATAGATGGAGAGAGGGGGTCCGGCGAGAGATCAAGAGAGGGGGAGGGAGGGGGTCCGGATGCAGCCCACCGATGAGGAGGGGAGGGAGAGGTGGGGAGGGATTGACAAGAGGGAGAGACCGAGAGAGGGAAGATCGAGACTGAGAGAGAGAGAGAGAGGGGAGGGGGCGTGGGCGAGATCAGGGTTCAGTCACGGCCCGCTAGCGAGGAGGAGGGGAGGGAGAGGCGCCATCGGTGGTCTAGAGACAGAGGGAGAGAGGAAGACAGAAAGGGGAGGGGGATTTGAAAATAGTTAGAATTTTTTTTTTGAATGAATTTAGGCTTGGATCTTTGATTAACGGTTCAAAAATTTTTAATTTATATATATAATATTATTATATTATATCATATATATAATTCGGATCTCGGGTCTGGATATTAAATATCCAGATCCTATCCATTTATATCATGGTTTATCGAGTCCGTATCCGAGTCCGAGTAAATGGATCCAATACTAGTACCAGACCCAAACCCGTCGGATAAATACCCACGGGTCACGGATCTGGACCCGACCCGTTGACACCTCTAGTAGATTCCATCAGTTGAATATTCATGTAAAAATTACATCCAATTTTCAATCATCTGAATCCACATTAAGAAATCACCACCATGTGCAAGCAAAAAATGACTAGATATAATGTTTACTTCACCTTATAAAGTTTTTACATACCTCGTAAGAAAAGGACTTCTCAACTGTTGAACGTTGTTGGAGATAACTGTAAAAAAGCAGTTTACAAATAAAAAGCACTGTTGTAACAGATAGGCAAGCATTATAAATCAAAAGCCACACACAAACAAAATGCAACACTGAGAAATAAACAAGATACCTTTAAGGGAAGTAGGGTTTCACAATGCACTATCTTATTCTAATACAAGCTACAAGCTTTCATTTATATTGTGCAAAGAAACAGCATGCATAAGGATGAACATATTTTAGTTTAGAAGTACTGAAAACATGCATCATCACACTATTGAGACATTTCAATGCAACCAACAGTTCTCTTACTAACTGGAGAGAAATTAATCCCTAAGAAATGTCAGCCTAAAGAAAGATACTTGTCATATCGAAGAGTTAAAGTATGATTGTTTCAAAGTTTTCTTTGAGCACAAAAATTAAGTAAACCTTAAAAGTTTTAGTATCCACTATCCACAAGGAGCTCCAAATATCATTGCGTAATACCCATGAACTATACATAACCTTGATAAGTAGTTATATTTTCACAATGCTTGTTGAAACATAACTATGAAATTCCTCTTAACCTAATGCACAAAAATAGACGGGCATGCACTAAAAAAAGTCATTTAACCACTTACTTCATGGTCTCAATAAGAGCTCCAGGAAGCCTATGCTCTTCATTGAATGCAGGAATAATCAAAGATATATACTTTTCAGCAGGATCACAGATAGAAGGGCATGGGACCTGGCATAAAAAACCAATCAGCATTACCAACATAAGTTGAAAAGATTGTGGGAGCAAATAATCAAGCATCAAAGGAAGTGCATCATGGCTTATAATTAACCTCTGCAGTACATCGACAATCTCGAGTACAGTTGAATATATAAAAGTTATGCTTCAATGTCTCCATTAAAGATTAAGAGGACAACAAGGCAAAAAGTTTTGAAGGTTTTAAGGCGGAGATAATCAAGTAAAAACGCTAAATTTTTCACATCATTACATCAAGAAAGAAAAGAAGGGTAGCTATCATGTAGTTCCTATCTCTAAATCCTTCTTATGGTTCCCAATCTGATCACTAGATTTGGCTCCTTCTTCTAACACAACAGGCACCTAAATTGAATTGGATTTGCATTAACAACTCATGTTTGAGACAGAATAGATGTATATAATTGCAAGCAAAAAAAGAAAAAAGCAAAGAGCTACAAAAGGTGAGAGAGGACTACAATTTTAAGCTGGGAACATGAATGTTATAAATAATTTCAAATTTTGCAGTACACATAAAGTTGCCAAAGAAAACAAGGAGAAATTTTAACAATTCTCGAATTTCTGAATCTCCCATTTGTGATATTTTGTAATTGTAAGCATGCTTTGTTAAAAGAAAATGCACTTTGAAATGTTGCATGGGAGGAAGCACCTGAAAGATTGTGGAACATAATTGGGACAAACATTAGCATATTATAAGAGGTTAAAAAAAATGCAGCCACTGTGCATACATAGGAAATCTAATGACAGGTAAGTTGTGCACTTATCAACCAATGATCATTCCTTAGTATCCAATTTGAGGTTGCTTTAAACATCATGTTTCTCCACCCGACTAAACCAGTTAACATACTTTGCCAAAGCATGACCAATTTTCTTAACAACAAAAGCAACTAGGAGTACTTGAATCCTATTTTGTGAAAATATGACATCGTTTACAACAGAAAAAATGAACGAGAATTCCTAAATCAAACAACAACAACGACAATCTCAAATCCACAGATAAGCATGCACATATTGGTATGCACGTAGTGTCTTTTGCATTCATACGTCATAGATCTATTCTAGGAAAAAAAGTTCTGGAACTAACTAGATGAAACAAGTTTTAAATTTGACCATCAAAATCTATGAATCTCAGTTTCCTCAAATTTACAAATAGCCAGCAACCTCAAAGCCAAGACACCCACTGACTAACTTGAAAAGAACGTTTATTTTTATTAGAAAAACCCAATATAGCAAACGGAAACTTTAAGAACTTATAAATTCATGTGTCATCCACACATCCACTGGTTTGCATGACCTTATTGTCAATGATATTACAAATAGGTGCACGAGCTCTAAATCTAAGCTCTCCTTTATTGCCAGGAGTCCCTTTCCTGTTCATTTTATCGCTCAAACTGCATTGTGAAATCCAGATTCTTTAAATCTATGTTCATGCCATCGAAACCAATTATCCAACGCATTTCCTATATTAGCTAAAGAATTTATGACAAGAGTAGCGAATAAAAAATCGGTAATACCGGTAGGTTCTCATCAGTGGTCCATGAAACAAAGAAAGAAAGGGGAAGTGAGGATCAAGTTTTGATTTTGTTGGCATGCTCACCTTCTTCAACGAGTTGGGATCCTCGAAGAAGGAATCCGAGTCGGCGGTCCTTTCAAGCCTGAAACAAGATGAGAAATTTACAAGATAGATGGCAAGAAACGCGAGGAGGGTTTGAATTGGGAGGTGAAAGTGGGGTGGTGGGCTTACGAGTGCCTGCATCCGATCTTTCTGACGTATTCGAGGAAGAAGGCGGCAATGCCAAGCGCCAAGATCAACGCCTGCAAAGAGAGAAGAGGAGGAAAAAAAATAAAGGAATCGACGGTGGGAGGAGATAGGAAAGGGGGATTAGCGCCAGGGTTTGGGAGGGGAGGAGACGAACCAGAGAGGAAAGGAGGAGGGAGAGAGGGAGGGAGACAGAGAGGTGGGGATCGGGGAAGAGAGACCACCAGCCCATCTTCCGCCGTCGTCGCCGTTGCCCAGCCCCACCTTGCGACGACGGTGCATCAAGGGGCTAGCGATTCATAGCCTTGCGGTCGTGGGTTCGAGGCTTCGAGCCCTACCAGCCCAATTGTGTCATTTGGACCGGCTATTTTTTTGGCCCGTACACGTATTTGGATGGGTTTAGGCCCAGACGGATGGCCCGGAAGCACTTCTTAACACACAACGAATGGGGGTAATACTTTCTATACCATGTAAAAAATCAAATATAAAGTACACCATTCTATTCGATTGATTCATATAATATTTTCATGATGTGATATGATGTTTATTATTTTTCATCCAACTAGGCATCTAAAGGTATAAAGAAAATGAAAATATTTTGTCATTCCATCATCGAGCATATTTAATGCACGTCATACTCTACTTTCCAAATTTAACATAACGAAAATATCATTTTTCTCTGAGATGAAGTATTTTTATTATTTAGCAGTCATGTTGAATATTTCAAATGCTACTCTTCTTTTTCTTTTTTCTCATTTTGTTGAGCTTCTGCTTAAGCATCTGGGGTGCCCAAGATTTAGTATGCATTCTCGTTGGCTAGCATCTAGATGCCATAATATTATCCATCCAAGCAATATATCTCATCTATCAGGTAAAATGTTATCTGTATATTCTTTAATATATTTTTTTATAATTTTTTTAATACAATAGTTTCTTTGATAGTTAAACGCCTGTAGGTAAAATTCTATGTCAACATTATGATATCCTACGGGTAAAACACCTCTCAAGTATATTTTTTTGATATTTTTATTATATCCTACGTCAAAATTATGACATCCTATGTATAAAATGTCTTCTGAAGATAGTTTTGACAATATTATAGTATACTAGATCATAAATATAATATTATATATTAAAATTATTACATCCAGTAAGTAAAATATCTCTTAAATATATCTTTTGTATATTTTTATATGTTAAAATTATGACATCAGGTAAAATATCTCACAGGTATATTTTTTGACATTTATATGACATTCTATGTCAAAATTATGATATTCAATATTAAAATTATTACATTCTACATGTAAAATATCTTTCGAAGATAGTTTTGACAATGTTATAACATGCTAGATAGTAAGTATGATATTATAGTTTAATATTATGATATCTTGCAGCTAAAACACCTTTCAAATATATATTTTAATATTTTTTATTTTAGAATATCATAATTTTGATTCTTAATATCATAATTTTGATACAGAATATCATAATTTTACGTTCGAAGATATTTCTATTCTAGGATGTCATAATTTTAATTCTTAATATCATAATTTTGACACAAGATGTCAAAATTATGATATTGAGGATGTTTTTATTTCAAGATGTCATAATTTTGATCCTTAATATTATAAATTTGACACAAGATGTCAAAATTATAATATCAAAAATATTTATATTCCAAGATGTTATAATTTTGATTCTTAATATTATAATTTTGATATAGAATATCAAAATTATAATATCGAGGATATTTCTATTTCAGAATATCATAATTTTGACATCCTATATTAAAATTATGACATTAAGGATCAAAATTATGACATTCTTGAATAGAAATATCTTCGATGTCATAATTTTGATATTCTGTATTAAAATTATGATATTAAGAATTAAAATTATTACATCCTAAAATAGAAATATCCGTAATATCATAATTTTGATATACTATATCAAAATTATGATATTAAGAATCAAAATTATGACATCCTAAATAAAAATATTCATGATGTCATAATTTTGATATTCTATATCAAAACTATAACATTATATGTTAATATTATGACATCTTATAAATAAAACATCTCTCAAATATAATTTTTGATATTTTTATAGCATTTTTATATCAAAAATATGGCATCCTATATGTAAAATATCTTTCAAATATGTATTTCAGTATTTTTATGATATTTAATATAAAAATTATGATATTTAAAGTTAAAATTATAATATTTAAAGTTAAAATTATGATAATCCTACATGTAAGATGTCGAAGATAGTTTTGACAATATTATAACATACTAAATCATAACTATGACATTATATGTTAATATTATAAAATTTTATAGGTAAAATATCTCTTAAATATATTTTTTTTAATATTTTTTTAATATTTTTATATCAAAAATATGATATTCTATAGGTATAATATATTTTAAATATATTTTATAGTATTTTTATGATATCTAATATCAAAATTATAATATTTAAAGTTAAAATTATGACATCCTACATGTAAAATATCTTTTGAAGATAGTTTTGATAATATTATAATATACTAGATCAAAATTATGATATTATATTTTAATATTATGATATCTTATAAGTAAAATATTTTTTAAATATATTTTTTAATATTTTTATAATATTTTTATATTAAAAATATAGCATCTTATAATTAAAATACTTCTCAAATATATCTTTCAGTATTTTTATGACATTCAATGTCAAAATTATGACATCATACATATAAAATATTTTTTAAAGATAGTTTTGACAATATTATAATATACTAGATAACAACTACGATATTATATATTAATATTATGATATCTTATAGGTAAAATATCTTCTAAATATATTTTTTAATATTTTAATAGTATTTTTATGATAAAAATATGGCATCCTATAAGTAAAACACCTCTCAAATATATCTTCCAGCATTTTTATTATATCTAATATCAAAATTATAATATTTAAAATTAAAATTATGACATCCTACATTTAAAATATCTTTTGAAGATAATTTTGATAATATTATAACATACTAGATCATAACTATGCCATTATATGTTAATATTATGATATCTTATAGGTAAAACATCTTTCAAATATAATTTTTGATATTTTTATAGTATTTTTATATCAAAAATATGGCATCTTGTATATAAAATATCTCTCAAATATATCTTCTAGCATTTTTATGACATCTAATGTCAAAACTATAATATTTAAAGTCAAAATTATGACATTATGCATGTAAAACATCTTTTAAAAATAGTTTTGATAATAATATAATATACTAGATCATAACTATGACATTATATATTAATATTATGATATCTTATGAATAAAATATATTTTAAATATAATTTTTGATATTTTAATAGCATTCTTATGGCAAAAATATGGCATTCTACAAGTAAAACATCTCTCAAATATATCTTTCAGTATTTTTATAACATCCAATGTGCATTAAAATGGATACTTTATGGCATCTGTAGGTAAAACACCTCTCAAATATGGCATCTATTATAGGTATGATATTTTAAAATAAATAATTTATATTTTATATATATATTTTTTGATTTTAAATAATTTTTTGTATATCTTCTACAGAGATTTTTGCAAATGATTAGTTGAATAAGGCTTCATATGGCAGTTGTCATGATAATCCATCTTCTTTTAGTGCACCACATATAGATAATAATTTATGACAAGAATAGAAGCACAGGAGAAACGAAGAAGGAGATTATCAAAGATAAAATATTATAAATTATTTATTATTTATTATAATTTATAAATCAAATATTTTAATTTTATCAAAATATAAAATATATTATAATAAATATTTAAAAATTTTGTTAATTTAATAAAAATATCATCTTAAATTGCTATAAATATTACATTTAAGAACGTTTCCAACGATATTATAGATTAATATTATAACATCTTGTAGATAAAGTACCTCCTAAATATATTTTTTTGATATTTTTATAATATTTTTATATCAAAAATATGGTATCGTATAAATAAAATATCTCTTAAATATATTTTTTAATATTTTTATAATATCTAATATCAAAATTATGATATAGAATATCATAATTCTGCATTCAAGGATATTTTTATTTTAGAATATCATAATTTTAATTTTTAATATTATAATTTTGATACAAGATGTCATAATTTTGCATTCAAAAATATTTCTGATCCATGATATTTTAATTTTGATCCTTAATATCATAATTTTAATATAGAATATTATAATTCTATATTTAATGATGTTTCTATTTCAAAATATCATAATTCTACGTTCGGAGATATTTCTATTTTAGAATGTCATAATTTTGATTTTTAAAAATCAAAATTATATCATCCTGAAACAAAAATATCCTCAAATATAGAATTATAATATTCTATATTAAAATTATGATATGAAAAATAAAAATTATAATATTCTAAAATAAAAACATCTTCGAATGCAAAATTATAATATTTCGTGTCATAATTTTGATCCTTAAGGATCAAAATTATGATATTCTGAAATAGAAACATTACCGAATATAGAATTATAATATTCTATGTCAAAATTATGATATTAAGGATCAAAATTATAATATTCTGAAATAAAAATATCTTCGAATACAGAATTATAATATCATGAATCAAAATTATGATATTAAGAATAAAAATTATGATATTTTAGAGCAAAACATCAATGAATGTAGAATTATGACATTCTATTTCAAAAATATTACATTAAGTATCAAAATTATAATATCCTAAAATAAAAATATCTTTAAATATAGAATTATGATATTATATATCAAAATTATGATATTAAAAATTAAAATTATGATAACTAGAAATAGAAACATCTTCAAATACAGAATTATGATATCCTATGTTAAAATTATAATATTAAGGATTAAAATTATGATATCCTATAATAGAAATATTTTTGAATGTAGAATTATAATATCTTATGATATTCTATATCAAAATTATGATATTAAGAATCAAAATTATGACATCTTGAAATAGAAATATTTTCGAACATAAAATTATGACATCTTATGATATCCTATATCAAAATTATAATATTAAGGATCAAAATTATATTATCATGAAATAAAAACATCATTAAATATAGAATAATAACATCATACATCAAAATTATGATATTAAGGATCAAAATTAAAATATTTTAGAATAAAAAAAATTTTAAATACAGAATTATAACATCCTGTGTCAAAATTATGATATTAATGATCAGAATTATGACATCCTATAATAAAAATATCTTCGAACACAGAATTATGACATTCTATATCATAATTTTAATATTAAATATCATAAAAATATTAAAAAATATACTCGAGAGGTATTTTATCTATAGGATACCATATTTTTGATATAAAAATATTAAAAAAAATATATTTAGAAGGTGCTTTATCTATAAGATGTTATAATATTAACCTATAATATCGCAGAAAACATCCTTGAATGTAATATTTATAAAATTTTAAAATAATATTTTATTAAATTAATAGGTTTTTTAAATATTTATTACAATATATTTTATATTTTGATAAAATTAAAATATTTAATTTATAAATTATAATAAATAATAAAAAATTTATAATATTTCATCCTTGATAATCTTCTTCCTCATTTCTTCTGTGCTTCTCTTCTTGTCATAAATTATTATCTGTATATACTACACTAAAAGAAGATTGATTCTCATGGCAACTACCGCATGAAGCCTCATCTAATTGATCATTTACAAAAATCTCTATAGAAGATGTATAAAAAATTATTTGAAGTCAAAAAATTCATATAAAATATATAAATTAATTATTTTAAGATATCATATCTATAATAGATGTAGAATGATATATTTTTGATATAAAAATATTATATAAATATTAAAAAATATATTTAAAAGATATTTTACCTATAAGATGTCATAATATTAACATATAATGTCATAGTTATGATCTAATATATTATAATATTGTCAAAACTATATTCAAAAATTATTTTACATGTAGGATGTCATAATTTTAACTTTAAATATCATAATTTTAATTTTAGATATCATAAAAATGCTGTAAAATATATTTGAGAGATATTTTACCTATAGGATATCATATTTTTGTCATAAAAATGCTATTAAAATATCAAAAATTATATTTAAAAGATATTTTACCTATAAAATATCATAATATTAACATATAATATTATAGTTATGATCTAGTATATTATAATATTATCAAAATTATCTTCAAACGATGTTTTACATGTAGAATATCATAATTTTAATTTTAAATATTATAATTTTAATATTAAATATTATAAAAATGCTAGAAGATATATTTGAAAAATATTTTATCTATAGGATGCTATATTTTTGACATATAAATACTATAAAAATATCAAAAAATATATTTTAAAAAGATATTTTATCTATAAGATGTGATAATATTAACATATAATGTCATAGTTTTGATCTAGTATGCTATAATATTATTAAAACTATCTTTAAAAAATATTTTACATATAAGATGTCATAATTTTAACTTTAAATATCATAATTTTAATATTAGATGCCATAAAAATGCTATAAGATATATTTGAAAGATATTTTATTTATAAGATATCATATTTTTAAAATAAAAATATTAAAAAAATATTAAAAAAATATATTTAGAAAATATTTTATCTATAAAATTTTATAATATTAATATATAATATCATAACTATGATCTAGTATATTATAATATTATCAAAACTACCTTCAAAAGACGTTTTACATACAGGATGTCATAATTTTAATTTTAAATATCATAATTTTGACATTAGATGTTATAAAAATATTGAAAGATATATTTGAAAGATATTTTATATATAGGATGTCATATTTTTGATATAAAAATATCATAAAAATATTAAAAAATATATTTAAAAGATATTTTACTTACAAGATATCATAATATTAACATATAATTTCATAGTTTTGACATAAAATATCAAAATTATAACATCGAGGATATTTCTATTTCAGAATATCATATTTTTGATCCTTAATGTTATAATTTTGATATAGTATGTCAAAATTATGATATCAAAAATATTTCTATTCTAGGATGTCATAATTTTGACATAGGATATCAAAATTATGATATTCTAAAATAAAAATATTTTTGATATTATAATTTTGATATTCTATGTTAAAATTATGATATTTTATAATAAAAATATCTCTGATATTATAATTTTAACATCTTCTATCAAAATTATAATATTAAGGATCAAAATTATGATATCCTGAAATAGAAACATCTTTGATATCATAATTTTGATATTCTATATCAAAATTATAATATTAAAAATTAAAATTATAATATTCTAGAATAAAAATATTTTTGAATGCAGAATTATGATATTCGATGTCAAAATTATGATATTAAAAATCAAAATTATGACATCCTATAATAAAAAAATATTAAAAAATATACTTAAAAGATATTTTAGCTATAGAATATTATAATATTAATCTATAATATCATATTTATGATTTAATATATTATAATATTATCAAAACTATCTTCGAAAGATATTTTATATGTAAGATATAATAATTTTAACATTAAATGCCATAATTTTGATATAAAATAATATATCATAAAAATATTAAAAAATATATCTAAGAGATATTTTACCTATAGAATGCCATAATTTTGATATAGAAATGCCATAAAAATATTAAAAGATATATTTAAAAGGTGTTTTACCTATAAGATATCATAATTTTAATATATAATGTCATATTTGTGATCTAGTATGCTATAATATTATCAAAACTATATTCGAAAGATATTTTATATATAGGATGTTATAATTTTGACATAAAATATCATAATTTTAATGTAGGATGTCATAAAAATATCAAAAATATATACTTGAGAGATGTTTTACTTGTAGGATGCCATAATATTGATATAGAATTTTACCTGTAGGTATTTAACTATCAAAGAAACTGTTATATGAAAAGAACCATAAAAAAATATATTAAAAAATCTATAGATAATATTTTACGTGACAAATGAGATATATTACTTGGATGGATAATATTATGATATCTAGATGCTAGCCAATAAGATCGATGCATACTTCTCGCTGTAGATTAAATCTTGAATATCCAGACGTTTAAGTAGAAGCTCCATAAAATAAGAAAAAAAAGATAAAGAAGAGTAGTATTTAAAATATTCAATCTAACTGTCAAATAGTAAAAAATATTTCGTCTTAGAGGGAAAGGATATTTTCATCATATTAAAGTTAAAAAGTAGAATATGACGTGCATTAAATGTGCTTAGTGATAGAACAACAAAACATCTTCATTTTTTTTATACCTTTAGATACCTAGTTGGATGAAAAATGATATACATCACGTCACGTCATGAAAGTACCATATAGACTAATCGAATGAGGTGGTACACTCCACGTTTGATTTTTTACACCGCAGATGATATAGAAAGTATTATCCCAATGAATGGTAATATTTCAGTTATTTATTTTTCAAATTATACTTGAGCATTACAAAAGCAATGCAGGGAACTTTGGTTCTTTCTCCATTGGTAACCTTGGTTCTTTCCAATAAGTAGTGCAACGGGTCACTCTTTTTGTTTTTCTCTCTTAAATAAGAACTAAACTACTTAGGAATAGATATTTTTCTTTTACGATTTATTTTTGTTTTATTAAAGAGTGTGCATGTGTAGAGATGCTCCATAGGTGACAAAGTTGTCACATAAGCCAAGGCTCATGATATATGCATTATGTTAGTAGAAATCACTTCTTAAACCTCCAAGCTATGTCCCAAGAGAATCGATTTGCTAGCTCAAAATCTCAATTCACCTTGATATGATTTAAGCATAAGCCCTCTCTAAAATCTAAAGAAAACAGGCCCCAAGTATGTTATATCCTATGTTTAGAGTGTACGCACTCAAGCTGCCTCCACAAGATTGGATGGAAGATGCCAAGGGGCCAATACCAGCAAAAGCATCAAACAGAATACTATACGTACACCCACCAAACAAAGTCTTACCATAGTAGTGATGTATGGAGCCATTCTCGTAGGAGCCCTATGTAAATATTGATAGCATATGAGAGGGTCCAAGGTAGGAAGAAAATTGCCTGTTTGGTCTTTGAAAGGACAGAGAGGGACACACTTTTGAAAGGTTTAGCACAAAAATCAAAAGATGGCACTAAAACCAAGTAATGAAAGCTTAGACCATGTCAACACCCATATGTTTCGAGCTTGTTTATGTTATTAGTGTGCAGTTGCTCAAATTTTTTCGCATGGAAGTGTGTCATGTAACATGCTCTCCAATAAATGAGTTGAACAAATTAGTAATTAATATTGTAGAACACCGCTATTGCGTGTTGGGATGACACAAGAGGTGATGCAATTGCTACGCTATTCTTACTTTTGGAGATTACATTACTCGTGATAGAGCTTACTTTGATCAAATCTAGTATTTATATATTTGATAATCCCGTATAATCTTTTTTTTAAGCCTCTAAGTCATCCTTAGATTCTTCTTTTCTTCTTCATTTCTAATGGTTGACACGAAAAGAAACAGAAAACAATTATTATGTTCAAAATACAAATAATTAAAGCTTGGAAATCATAGGCACCATAATCGAATAGTTTATTAGTGTTGTTGCAGAATCTGATTGACGCCGGATCGAACTGAGGTCGAGAAAGAAGAGATCGCCGTCGGTGACTTACAAAATAAAATCTCATCCAAAGTCGGTGGTGGTGGCTCTGATAGAACTCTCTGACGATCAAGTCAGCTCTTCTGACCAACAGAAATGGCGTTAGAAGGAGGGCCCTCTATTTCTGATGTTCCTTTGTTCTAAAAGAAGTGATCAGCAACGATCTCTCTTCTTCCTCTCTAGAGTTCTTCTCCAAGAAAGAATGCCTTTCAGGAAGCTTCGATCCGATGATCAACGGTCTCTACAGCCAGATCTCATCCAGATCTATCAGCTCTCGCTCCAACCTTGATAACTCAAGCTCCATCTACGGCCATAATGGATGCAGAGCAGTTCAACCTGCTAGTTCAGCAGATTCGCAATCTTATGGAGGCGGTGCAGACCATACATCGACAGACCCCGGCACCGATTCGATTGGAGCAGACCTCTCCAGAGCCCCGTGATCTAGTCTTGGGATGGCAGACTTGGGCTGTCCGATAATTGATCTTCGAAAAGGAAAAGTAGAGGATGGAGGATCCTTGCTCGGACCATGACTCAACCCAGGAGGAGGTTTCACATCCGCTTGATCAAAAAATTCTGAAGATTAACGACCGTGAAGATCTCCTTGATCAAAAGCTTCAGAAAATGAGTCAACGAATTGAAGAACTCCGTTACGCTTCCTCCATCCACGGTAATGATATTTGCACTGATCTTCCTTTTTTTCAAACGATTATGCAAGAACCGATCTTACCAAACTTTAAGCTCCCTCAGTTTGAGAGTTATGATGGAACCACCAATCCAATCGATCATCTGAAGGCCTTTCGGATGATGATGCTACT
Organism: Cocos nucifera; assembly: GCA_006176705.1. Taxonomy (NCBI): domain Eukaryota; kingdom Viridiplantae; phylum Streptophyta; class Magnoliopsida; order Arecales; family Arecaceae; genus Cocos; species Cocos nucifera. The sequence continues at coordinate 566,502 of QRFJ01000019.1, forward strand.
CCATGGTGCGTCAGACGCCATTTTGTGTCGGACTTTTTCATCCACCCTCAAGAAAGCAGTCAGAAATTGGTACTTAATCCTTAAGCCGGATACCATCTTTTCTTTGATCAGATGAGCCATCAGTTTGTGGCTCATTTTGTTAGTAACCGATGTCTCCGTTGAGGTTCGAATTTCTTGATGAACATCAAGCAAAAGGAGAAAAAATTTATCCGAACTTATGTCATCCGATTTAATGCAACTACATTAGAGGTCCAGAACTTAGACCAGTCAGTTACAATGGCCGCACTCAAGGACGGCCTTTAGAAGAATGATTTGCTATTTTTCTTGAAAAAGAAGTACCTCAAAAATTTTGTCGATATACTGGCTCGGGCTGAAGGTTATGCCCCAACTGAAGAAGCCTTCAAGGCCAGGGACAATGAAGCCATTGGAGAGCGGTGAATCGATGAGCCAGGCAAGCCCGCTGAGAAAGAAAAGTTGAGTGAAGCTCGACCGCGCTTCCAAACTCTCTCTGAGCACAAGCGAGCCCAAACTCCTCCCTAAGCTCGAAGGCAAGAAAGCCCCGATAGAAGGGTGCTGTGGGATTCTCCCCTCCGAAAATTTTACAACTACGCTCCTCTCAATGCTCCAAAAATTCAAGTACTGATGGAAATTAGGAAGCAACTGCCGAGATCGAAAAAGATGCATACTCACCTCGGTAAGCGCAATCTTAACAAGTTCTATCTTTATCATCGTGACCACGGTCATAATACTGAGGAGTGTATTCAGCTCTAGGATGAGATCAAGAAGCTCATCAGATAAGGCAGACTTGGTCGATTCCTATGGCATCGGCCTGAAGGACAGAAAGATTGGCCAAGGGCACTACCGCAGTCTGAACCACCAAGGGAGGAGGATCAATAAGAAGATCGACTGTCTCTCGACATCATTAACACTATCTCGAAGGAACTTCGGTGGGAAGAGACTGGCGGATCTGAGGGATCAGTTAAGAGATGAAGTACTGAGGAACCCGTAACCTTTACTGAGGTAGATGCCCAAGGAGTCCAGTTCCCGCACAATGACGCAGTTGTAATTTCTTTAAACATTGTCGATTATGATGTACACCATATTTTGGTAGATAATGAAAGCTCGATCGATGTATTATTTTATAATGCTTTCTCGAAAATGTCCTTACTCAATAATCACTTGGGGCCTATGAACTCTCCGTTGATAGGCTTCACTGATGATGCCATATCAGTTGAGGGCATAATAACTTTAGCTATGACTGTAGGGCAACGCTCGAAGTTGGCTAAGGCATAGATCAATTTTTTAGTCGTAAGGACTCCATCTGCCTATAATACTATTCTCGGCCGACTTGATCTAAATACACTTTGGACAGTGGTATCAATTTATTATTTGAAGATGAAGTTTCTGATAAGTCACGGGATCGAAAAGATCAGGAGAGATCAAGCTATGACAAGGCACTGTTACTCAATCATCCTGCATAAGAAAAAATAGTCTGACCCTTATTCTGTTGATGGACTGGATGTTCGCGATGATCTTGCCAAAAAATGGGATGAGCCCATAGAAGATCTTGTGACCGTCCCCCTGAATGATGAAAACACGGAGCATACGGTACAAATTAGCTCCAATTTAAAAGATGAAGTTTGGAAGCAGCTCATCATCTTTTTATGGAGGAATGCGGCATCTTCACCTAGGTTCCATCGGATATGCTAGAAATTGACGTCGAGATCATGGAACATTGGCTGGCCGTTGATCTTAAGTATCGATCGGTAAAAGAGAAGATGCACAATCACATCCCGGAGAGGTAGAAAGTGATTGTAGAAGAAGTAGACAAGCTTCTCAAAGCTTGATTCATTCAGAAAGTTAACTATCCGACCTGGATCTCAAACATGATCCTCGTTAAAAAGGCAAATAAAAAGTGGAGGATGTATATAGACTTCAAAAAGCTGAACAAAGCCTGTCTAAAGGACAGCTATCCTCTTTCCAGGATTGATCAGCTGGTAGATGCAACCTCAGACCATAAGCTCCTCACCTTCATGGATGCCTTCTCCAGCTATAATCAGATACGGATGGCGTCGGAGGACGAGAAAAAAATTACTTTTGTTACTGATCGTGGTCTTTACTATTACAAGGTTATACCCTTTGGGCTCAAGAATGTAGGGGCAACGTACCAGCGCCTGGTCAACAAGATCTTCAAGAAGTAGATCGATCGTAATATGAAGGTGTATGTAGATGACATGTTCGTCAAAAGTCGAGCTTCTATAAACCACCTTGCCGACCTTAAAGAGACCTTTAGTGCACTTAAGAAGCATAAGATGAATCTGAATTTGACCAAGTATGCATTTGGTGTGACCTCAAGGAAGTTTTTGGGGTTTATGGTATCAAGGCGCGGGATTAAAATAAATCCAGAGAAAATTTGAGTTATTCAAAAGATGACTGCTCCAAAAACAATCAAAGAAGTTCAACGCCTGACTGAAAAAATGGTATTCCTAAATCGCTTCATCTCGAGATCGGTCGAGCGATGCATGCCCTTCTTCCAAGTTCTCAAGCAACCAAAGAACTTCTGCTGGATGATGGAGTGCTAACGGACGTTTGAGAAGCTCAAAAACTATCTCGGCTCACCCCCACTGCTGGCAAAGTTCGAACCTAGAGAAAAGTTGTTCTTATACCTAGCAGTCTCCTCGACAGTCTTGGCAGCAGTCCTGATCAAGGAGGAAGCGAAGATGCAGCAATCGATCTACTACATAAGTCGGATCCTGAGGGATGCAGAGACTAGGTACTCTAAGCTGAAGAAATTGACCTACTCTCTTCTAATCACTACCAGGAGACTCCGACCTTACTTTCAGGGGTACACCATAACGGTCCTCATGGATCAATCAATAAAAATAGTTCTTCATCGAATGGATATTTTTGGAAGAATCGCAAAATGGACGATCGAGCTCATGAAGTTCGATATCAATTATCGACCCCGACCATCAATTAAAGCCCAGATATTGACAGATTTTGTAGTAGAATATATCATTCTTGATGATGCCGAGCTTGAACAAAATGAGGTCGGCACTCTATTGTCGCAATCGAGCCTCTCTGAAGAGAGTGTCAACTTTTTTGAAGGTTTTTAGGCCCTATACGTGGATGGTTCGTCCAACTCCATCGGAGCAGGTGCTGAGTTAGTCTTAGTCAGCCTCGAGGGAATCGTCGTCTAGTACGTGCTACGCTTCAAATTTTCTGCAACTAATAATGGGGCCGAATATGAAGCGCTGATCGCTGGATTAAAAATAGCAAGAGAGTTAAAAATATCGACTTCAAGTCTACAGTGATTCTCAATTAATAATCGATCAAGTTGGTGGCAACTATGAAGCACGAAAGAAAAGTATGATGAAATACCTTGAGAAAGTAAAGAATTTGACTCCAACCTTCGGTAGTTTTAGCATTTGACAGATTTCAAGGGCAGAAAATACAAGAGCTGACCTCCTCTTTAAATTGGCCACTTCAGCCCCAGCCGAACTATCCAAAGAAGTATTTTTCGAAACTCTAAAATATCCAAGCTCGGAGGAATCATAGGTCGTTATGCAGATCGAGCTCGAGCCGAGCTGGATTGACCCGTTAGTTACCTACCTCAAAGAGAAAGTTCTTTCTCGTGATCCGAAAGAAGCTCAAAAACTTAGGAATCAAGTTTCTCAGTACATTTTGTATGAGGATAAGTTGTATAAGAGGTCGTATTCACTACCGCTGCTGAGATATCTCCGACCTTCAGAGCTCGACTTCGCATTATGAAAAGTGCACGAAGAAATCTTTGAAAGTCATGTAGGAGTCAAATTTCTGTCACAAAAATTACTTCGGTAAGGATACTATTGGCCAACCTTGTACCATGATTCTATGAAGTATATCAAGAAATGTGACCGCTGTCAGAAGAATGCAAACATACAAAGACAGCCAGCCTCCAAGCTTACTCCACTAAGCACACCTTGGCCATTTGCGTCGTAGAGAATGGACATACTTGGCTCTTTTTCGACGGCATCCGAAAAATAGAAGTTCCTCCTGGTCGCGATCGACTACTTCACCAAATAGATCGAAGCTGAACCACTAGCAAAAATTATCGAGGCTAAGGTATAGGACTTCATCTGAAAGTCAATAATCTATCGATTTGGTCTGCCCCGAACTCTCATAATAGATAATAGGTGACAGTTCGCTGGGATGAGGTTCGCCGAGTTCTGCGATGACCTAAACATCTCCCACCACTTCACATCAGTAGCTCACTCACAGGCAAATTGAAAAGCTGAAGTGACCAATCGGATCCTGCTGCAAGGCATCAAAACAAAGCTTGATAGAGCAAAAGAAGCCTGGGTGGACGAACTCTACCACATCCTCTGAGCGTACCAAACTACTCAAAGGCTGCTGACTGAGAAAACACCATTCATCTTGGTCTTTGGAACGGAGGTAGTCATCTCAATCGAATTTAAGCTCCCATCAGTACAGGTCGTGGCTTTCAACGAGCAGCATAACCCATAAGACCTTAAAGTCAACCTCAACCTGCTGAAAGAAAAAAGGGAGAAAGTCCAGGTTTGGATGGCGGCCTATAGACGAAGGATGGCCCGATACTATAACTCCAGAGTCAGAAGTAAAACATTCAGAGTGGGAGATTTAGTACTTCGACAAGCCATCATCTCTCAGCCTCAGAGCCAGGGGAAGCTTGCCCTGAATTGGGAAGGCCCGTATGAAGTAGAGGAGGTTATCCGGCCTGAAACTTATCGTCTGAAGGAGCTCGAAGAAACAATGCTTCCATGATCTTGGAACTCAAAAAATCTGAGGATGTACTACCAGTAATTTTTCTTCAATAAAATACCTTCATTTCAACATTATTATTTCTTGGTGCAAGAACTATGTGATGACAAGAAAGAAGCAACCAAAAATGGTCATGTTAGGAGTAGAAGGAGAACCTTGTCCTAACGTGAGCAAAGTCGAAGGCCTCGTTCATTTTAGACGAGATGGGAGGAAAGGCCCTGACAATGACCCTTATGTGCCCCACAGCTCATTAGGAATAAGAGGAGAACCTCGTCCTAACGTGAGCAAAGTCGAAGGCCTCGTTCATTTTAGATGAGATGGAGGGAGAGGCTCTGACAACGGTCCTTATATGCCCCCATAGCTCGTTAGAAACATGGAGGAGAACCTCATCCTAACATGAGCAAAGTCGAAGGCCTCGTTCATTTTAGATGGGATGAAAGAAGAGGCTCCGATAACGATCCTATTATGCCCAACAAGGTCAACAGAAGATAAGATCTCCTTCAACCTCGGTTGGAGATAAGATCTCTCTCGAGCTTCAACTTCAACGTCGATCTCGACTGGAGACAAGATCTCCTCCGAGCTTCAACTTTAACTTTAACCTCGACTAGAGACAAGATCTCCTCTGAGCTTCAACCGTAATGTCAATAGGAGATAAGATCTCCTTGGATCTCGGCTGGAGGCAAGATCTCTCTCGAGCCTCAACTTCAACGTCAACTTCGACTGGAGATAAGGTCTCCCCCGAGCTTCAACCCCAACGGATGTAGAGCTTGAAAAAGGACTTCAGTCGCCTTTTTTGTACTTCCTTTTTTCAAATTTTGAACTCGAAAGTGGGGGGACTATTATTGGGGATAAATCCTGTTTCCATCGAAGTCCGGCTTGATGCTTAGCCTAGCATAACCGGTAATCACGGAAGAGCTTCATTCGAAAATTCTCTCTCTAGCGGTCGAGCCCCACCCGATCTCTTCTAGCGGCCGAACTCATTTAGTAGCCAAACTCCTCCAGCGGTCGAATCCAATCGAACTCCTTTCGGATCTCTCCTTCAGTCGGACTCCTCCAGGAGCCGAACTCCTTCCAAACTTCTCCTTCAGTCGGTTAACTCTAGGAGCCGAACTCTTTTCGGATTCCTCTAGGAGCCGAACTCCTTTCGGACTTCTCCTTTAGTCAGATTTCTATAGGAGCCAAATTTCTTCCGGACTTCTTCTTCGACCAAACTTCTCCACCAGTCGGACTCCTCCTGAACTTCTTCTTCAGTCAGACTCCTCCAGGAGCCGAACTCCTTCCAAATTTTTTCTTCAGTCCAGTGCCTCCAAGAGCCAAACTCCTTGCGGATCTCTTCTTCAGTCGGATACCTCCAAGAGCCGAACTTCTTCCAAACTTTTTCTTCAGCCGGTTAACTCAAGGAGCCAAACTCCTTTCGGATTCCTCTAGGAGCCGAACTCCTTCCAGACTTCTCCTTTAGTCAGACTCCTCCAAGAGCCGAACTCCTTTCGGACTCCTCCTTCAGTGGATTTCTATAGGAGCCGAACTTCTTTCAGATCTTCTCCTTCAGTTGGTTACCTTTAGGAGCCGAACTCCTTCCGAACTTCGTCAATTGGACTCCTCCAAGAGCCGAACTCCTTCCGGACTCCTCCTTCAGTTGGATTTCTGTAGGAGCCAAACTTCTTCCAGATCTCTCCTTCAGTCGGATAGCTCAATGAGCCAAACTCCTTCCGAACTTCTCCTTCAGTCAAATTCCTCCAAGAGCCGAACTTCTTCCGAATTCCTCCAGGAGTCGAACTTCTTTTGAACTTTTTCTTCAGCCGAACTTCTTCATCAGTCGGACTCCTCCTGGACTTTTTCATCAGTCGAACTCCATCCGGATTCCTCTAGTGATTACTTGCAGATTTCAACTAGCATTCCTCCCGAATGATTCCCTCTAGCCATATTTTCTTTAGGAGTCCGAACTCCTCTAAAATTGATATATATCAAAATTCTTCACCAACCAACGTCTGCTTCCTCCGGACTTCGACTATTAAATCTCAACAAACAGACGACCTCACTACCGGACGGTTACGACTATCATTTATTAGTCTGCTATAGGCGACCCCACTATCGGACGGTTACGACTGTTATTATCAATGTATTATGAGCGATACCTCTCTCTGTAATAAATTTTACGTGGCTCCGAGCGGTCCATGATCGGATGGTTACGATTGTCACTATTAATCTGCTCCGAACTCCGTCTATAAAAGGGATCCTCCAAATACGTTTTCTCTAAACTCTCTTCTCCTTTCCGAAACTCTGCTGAATTTCTTGCTTGAGCACTCCAATTCTTTTGACCAAAAGAGCTGACTTGATCATCGAAGAATTCTACCGGAGCCACCTCCACCGACTCCAGACGGAACTTTGTTTTGTAGGTCACCGACGGCAACCTCTTCTTCCTTGACTCTAATTCGATCCGGCATCAACCAGATTCTGCAATAATAATTAGAAAGAAAACTATTAAGATACAATTGCAAAGATTTATGACATAAGATATCTTGTCAATTAGCTTGCTAATTGAGACAATAAGAATAAAATTAAGATACTTTAAATTTTAAAGTTTATACTCTACAATTTAAACCTTTTCAAAAGTATACTAGATTTAATAATAATAATATGACATAAACCACTGTCTAATCACATAAGTTTCTTATGTCAACATAACAGTCGTATAAAAGCCTTCTCAATCAATATCTCCTCCACCTATCGCATGGTATCGTATATTACTTTTTTTTTTTTTTTTTTTTAATTTCATGACAAGACGATGCTGCATGGCATTAACAAATTTATTTCCAACCAAGCAACGCTTAACAAAAATTTCCACTTATACCAAATAGAGTAGATTATTTACTTTGACAAAGTTTAAGGGGAAAAAAAGGCTTGTTGCAAATAAATTAATGGCTAACAGATCAGGGTGGCCTCAAGGTAAATTTGTAATTAAAGCGTTGTGGATAATGATGAGGTTAAATAAAATGGCTTTGTTAGCTTGATAGTAACATTATGTTAAATAGAAACCGGCGATATATGGCTGATACTACCGAGCATATTTTCTACGCATAGGATGCTGACACGTGGGCACTGGATAGGCCACGCTCTCTCTCCTCCCTCTTATATATAGTTCGGGTCTTCGGCCTTGGCCTTAATCCTGGTGCTTAGAGCGTTTTCTGTTATATTTTTTTCGTTTATTTTCCTGTTAAGAGGAGAAAATGTCTTCCTGTGGAGGGAGCTGCGGGTGTGGATCTGGTTGCAACTGCGGCGGTGGATGTGGAGGGTATAAATATCATTAATATCATTAATCTTCAACTAATTTTACTATATTTCATGGTCTCATTATTATGAGTTTTTTTTTTCTTCCCCCGCCCCTATGAATGACATAGGTGTTCTTTGTAGCCTATGGACCGGTATTTTGCTTGTGATCAGAGTTTCAGCGGTCTTTTTCCCCTTTTAATTGATATCACTACTCTTTTTTTTTTTTTTTTTTTAATTAGAAGGGACCAGTATTATGTCTTATGTTACTCAGTTATGCATATGGGAGGACAAGCACGAGACTCACCAGCTTGATCATTTGAGGATTTAAAGATACATTAAGCACTTCCTTTTGTCACTCTCTAGAAAATGGGTAGTAGTATATTAATGCAAGGAAAGAAAGAGGTCTATCTTATTTCTTATTTTTCCTGTATGAGATATTATATGCTATTTTGTAGAAGTTTTTTCTATTCTAGTCTTCTTGCTTAGTTTGATTTCTTTAATTTATTCCTTGGTGTAGATCCAAGATGTATCCTGATCTGGTCGAGAAGAGCACCAACGAAAACATGATCCTTGGACTGGTTGCACCTCCTAGAGGGTACGATTCTACCCATGAATCTTAATTATTACTCCTCTCTTAAACAAAAAAAAAAATCAAGTATGGGATCATAATATTTGGTGTCTCTAGTTTTCTTTTTCATTAGTTGGAACAGATACTTTAGCTTCTGCTCATTTTTCCTGGATCAACCACCCTTAACTTCTCTCCGAGTAATGTTTATGAGAGAAAGACATCATATTATGACAAATTTTAGTGCTTTTTTTTTTGATTATACGTCCTTAAAATGAATTGGGTCTTGCAGGCACCTCGAAGGTTTTGAGATGGCTGCTGGCTCCGAGAGTGAGGATTGCAAGTGCGGATCCAACTGCACCTGTGACCCCTGCAGTTGCAAATGAGCAGGCTTGATTTAGAAGTGAGAAAAAAGTTCTAGTGTTTGCAGAAATCTTGGTGGGGTGGGTGTTCGTGTCCAAGACTTTAGAGTGATCTAGCGTGTTAAATAAGAGGCCATGGCTATAAATTACATGATGAGCTCCTCTGATTGTGGTTGTTCTTGTGGCCCTCATGTATCGGGGTTTTGCTAAGCTACTACTTATGATGTGCTTGTTCTATTGTGTGCTCTTTTGATTTGAATAAAAAGTTGGATCCATATGTGTATCATTTGTGTATTGCTTGGAACTAGTTATATGAAAAGTTGGCACTACTTGAGAGTTGTACACCGAGGTGGTCTACCTTCTTATGGTCCAAAAGTTACATGGCCCGTGCCTTATTGATAAATTGATGGCTTTGATCCAAAAAAAATGCATGGTTGAGTGATACACAATCATCATTCTGGCGATTTTAAAATATTTTATTTTTTAATTTTATTGAATGTACTTGTATCGGATCAAATGTCCGCTTCTATTAAAAAACAAAAAGTTTTTCAAGTTTTTCCATCGAGATAACTCCCACCACGTCCAATTAAAATTATATTAAAAAATGCCGCTTGTCGTTTTGGGAGCCGGCCCGACGAGGTCGGCCTCATTATATACACGACCATGGGCCTACTTACAAAGTTCAAGCCCAACCCGTCACTAGATAGGGTTCAAGTTTCAGCTCGGACGTATCGGCTGGGGTTTTTTAGATCTCCCGTTCTCCATCGCCCCCAAAACCCTATAAACCCATCCAGAAACGAAGGGGCAGGGAGCGAACGAGGAGGACGAGATGGACAAGAGCATGCTGGGAGATCTGGACTCGCTCCCCGAGGAGGACAAGAATAGGATGTCCGCGATGATCGACCAGCTCCAGATCCGTGACAGGTCTTCTCCTCTGCCATCGATTCGTCCTTCCACTTGACTTTTTTTTTTTTTTTTGCATCTCTTTCTGGATCTTTTTATTCGTTGAAATGTTTTGGTACATGACATCCTAGCATAATTACTGAAGCTTACAGAGCCGTCTTCTTATGGGATTCATCTCATCCTGGTATCGTCAGTGTGTATAAATCTCGTTTTTTGGGTTTTCCCCGCAGAAAAAAAAAAAAAGCGATTGGAATGCGAAATTAGAAGGGCGGCGTTTGCGTTGGTTTTAATTAGTTAGAGTGGGATCAAAAGATTAAATTTTTTCCGTTTAGTTAGAGTGGTTCTGGCATAAAAGGGATCCTTTTAATAAATTATCGAGGGTTAAAAAGATTGAAGTTTTCATTCTCTCTTCTTGCCTCAAAATTAGGCAAGAGACATCCAAGGATAAGAATTCTACTCATAGCTGATTATTTGGTGTCGGCACTCAGCACAATATAATTGTTAAAATTTTATAGTGGTGACTGGTAATTCTAGTCATCGGGAGAAACTATGGTAATTAACTGATCACCAATCCAATAAAATCTTTAAAAGGCGAATGAAATATTATGCACCAGAGGAGATAAGTTCACAATGACCATTCTTAAAAAGCAAGGGGTTTTGCGAACTACAATCATTACTTCAAAATTTAGCTCATAGACTATGTCACAAAGGAGATTGTTTTGACTTTGTGGCACTTCTCAGCTTGCGCATATTGTTTGTGCTGTCGGTATAAGCCCTTTACATTCATTCTTTTTGCTTGTGTTGTGTCCTACGGGACCTACAGATTTCGTCTTTGACCTTCTTGTTATGTCATGTTCGTCTCTTCTCTAACAATTGCTAGAATTATTATTCTCTTGAGTTTCAACCATCAAAATAACAAATTATGCATGGAGGTCAATCACAAAGGATATTTTTATGTGTTTTTTGTTGCAAGAAAAGACTCATACAAAAACCAATTTCTCCCTAAAAGCCTTTTGCCATGGTGTTAACATTTCAGGACTACTAAAGTTAGAAAGTGCAATTAATTGGATTTTCTGGAACCAGAGTCATTTGCAGGGAAACTCACACCAAAGGAAAAGGAACATGAAAGTATTCTCAATGGAATACAAAATGGGAGTTTTTTTAAAATGTTTGGTCAATGATGATCAAGTGCTAATTCGTAGATTATTTTTTTGGGTCTATTGGTACCTTTAAGAGAAATTTCCATAGATAAGGTTTGTGATGTCTTTTTATGAAATGACTGTTAAGTTCTAATCATTTGAAATTGCAATTTGAACTCAAGAGGCCTAAAAAGCAATTTTTTGAACTTGGAAGCCAGAAAAAGATACCATGGACTATATCGTGTGTGTGTCACTTCTTATATTGGTCACTGGACTAGAAATTAATGTTGCAAGAAGACTGTGAACTAGCAATTGATAGTATGAAAAGAGGATTAATTTTGCTTAGTTCACTTATTAAGGTCCATTCATGATATGGCCGTTTCAGTAGTTTTCTGGTCACCATTCCAATATTGCTGAATAAAGGAATGAAGTGCTTCCCCCCCCCCTCCTCGTCTTCCTGACTGTTTCTATTAGGATATGCATCGTTATGTTGTACAGGCACTTAATGTGGATTGCCTATGCTGAAATTCAGGGATTACTAGGTTTAGAGGTAGGATTGTTTCTTGGAAGATGTAAATAAACCTGGATAGTGCATCATGACACATGCCCAACACAGGGTAGAAATAATTTGAGGTTAATTTTCCTACAGAACATGACATTATATTTTTGTTGAACCATGTTACAACTCTAATGTCATATTGACTAGCTAAGCATAGGGATTATATCTGTATAGGATACTTACTCTTCTGCTATCTGCCTGGAAGTATCATCATTACATTATATTTTTTGTTTATCACAGTTACGACTTTAAGTTTTGACTAGGTGGGGACATGAGTTGGCTTAATCAATGCTTTTCTTCTTCTTCTTCTCTCTTCTCAGTCCACCTGGTTCTGTGTTCCCAAATGGAAACTCATGGTAGACCATTTGTATGGTAATATGCTCGAACAGCATGGCTCAGGAACAAACACAAGGTGGTCCTGAAGCATGGATGGCTAACCAGTTGCTGGCATGGTTTGTTTCCTACGTGCTGCATAACTAGCATCTGAACATACTGCTTAACTGCATTGTCACCAAGCTAAATAACTTGACCAGTTTCTTCAGCAAATTGGGTGATGGTTTTGAGGCCTCTATGAGGTGCACACAATAAGTACTGATAACTGCTGGTTAGATGTAACTACAAATAACTTTTGGTTAGATGACAAAAAAGGGCTGTTAACCTGTTGCCAGTTTGGTTCTAACTTATTGTTGATGTTATCTTGCAGTTTAAGAATGTATAATTCACTGGTAGAGAGATGCTTCTCTGATTGTGTGGACACCTTTCGGCGCAAGTCTCTGGATAAGCAGGAAGAGGCGTGCGTCCGCCGATGTGCAGAGAAGTTTTTGAAGCACTCTATGAGGGTTGGAATGAGATTTGCAGAACTCAACCAGGGTGCTGCCACCCAGGATTAGACCCCATTCATTTAAAAAGAACCAAGTCACTGTGATTCTGTGATTCTTTTGAGCAATCACTTCAGTTCCGATGCTGCGCTTATAATACCCATATTCTTTTGTAACTGATTTATTTTTCAATTGTTCTACCCTTGCTGAAAGGGGGGATGAAGGAATTTTGATTTATCTCAGAGGAGATTGAGTGGTAAAACTGTTGCAACAAGTTTTTGACTTTGCAGGTTCTATATCCCTAAGTTAACTATGGTGAATGGTTAATTGTGGTATTCCTGATCTCCATTGTCTTCAATCAGCCACAAGAATGTTTACGAAACATTATCCAGTGAGAAAGGGGGTAATATGAAATTTTTCATCCTAAACGCAAAAAGCTTATCAAGATTGCATTGCGTATTGTTAAAATATAAAGGACTTGAAGAAGTTGATATCTGGAAAGATGATGTCTAAGAAAATGATTTTGATATGTTTTGACTCCAACCGTTTTTTTTTTTTTTTTTTTTTTCTTTTTCCCAACTTCTTGTAGACCGGTTCTTCCCTCTACTTTCCCGTAAATCAAATGGGTTCGTATAAGGAAACTATTTTTGCATCAAAACTCTTAGAGCCTGATCTAAAGATCATAAAAAAATAAATTTATTTTTTATTAATCAATTAATTTATATTTTTATATTTTTTAAAATTAAAAAAATTATTTTTTAAAATAATATTTATACATAAAATGAAAAAATTTTTTACTTACGTAAGAGATGGTTAAATTATTTTTTATTAATAAAATAAAATAAATATTTAATTTTATATCTAAAATATTTCATTCTAATTTTTAATGTCTTTCATCATTGATAATTCAATGATCTATTTTATTAAATTTAAAAAATATAAAAAATATTATAAAAAATATAAAAAAATTTAAATAATTTAATTAAAAAAATAGTAATGTAAAAAAAATATGAATAATAAATTTTGAAGTAATTTTATAAATTATTTTTTTATTTAAATATTATTTAAAAATATTTATTTAAAAAATATAAATATTTAAATAAATTTTTTATCCATAAAAAAATGAACCTCTTGGCCGGTTCATACTAAATGCTATTTTTTTAATTTCATCTTATTTTATGTCCGTTCTCTGTTTTAATCTTTAAAATGGGCATTGACCGTAGAACATGAGATAGCTTGTGTGATTGGCAGTCTTTTATTTTATTTTATTTTATTTTTAACAAACTGTTTGGTGTGGTGTGACTTGCTGCAAAGCGCGTGGGCCGTATTACTTTGCCGTCGAGCACATTGCCAACGGATGAGGGAAGCCGCCACGTTGGTGTTTGTGTGTATGAACACGGTTCAGCATACAGAAAATAAGTGTGAATTTATCGATCGCCATTCAATACTTTGTCTCACGCCTGTCCACCACTTGATTTCCTCACGTGCATTGCACGTGATAAGAACGATCATGTCACCAGCCGCTACGGTCGACCCATGGCAAACGCAAACCGCGTACGGTCGACCCATGGCAAAAGCAAACCGCTCTGCGTGTAAGGATGTTCGATATTTTGATCACCGCCTAAATCACCGCAACCGCCCCTTTTAAAAAAATAAACGGACGGCATTGAGCCTCGCACAATCACCGTGTCCCCGGATCCACGTCCTATATAATGCAAAGAAGACCGATCAAACCGTTCCGAAAACCAAAATCGTTCTCGTACCCTGTGCTCCCAAAAAGTCGTTCTCCCAATTCGACCCCTGTTCTCCCCGTTCGTTACCTTAACCCTCGAATTCCGCCTCTCTGAAACCCTTGCCCTAGCCCTAGAATCCATCTCCGTCTCCTTCATCGGCCGCCAAGATGCCGGCGACGGCGGGAAGGGTGCGGATGCCGGCGAACAACCGGGTCCACAGCAGCGCCGCCCTCCAGACCCACGGGATCTGGCAGAGCGCCATCGGTTACGACCCCTACGCCCCCACCAATAAGGACAAGGACGGCTCCAAGGGCGACGCCGACAATTCCGGCATGCCCGGCGACGACGGCGCCGAGAACGCCTACGCCAGCTTCCAGGGCCTCCTTGCCCTCGCCCGCATCACGGGGTCCAACTCCAACGAGACCCGCGGCTCCTGCAAGAAGTGCGGCCGTGTAGGCCACCTCACATTCCAGTGTCGCAACTTCCTCCGCGTCGAGGACGACAAGGATAAGGACGCTGCCGCCCTCCAGACCGCCACAACCGTCTTCGAGACGATCAAGAAGACCACCGGGAAGAAGGAACAGGAGGAGGAGAGCGAGGAGGAGATCGACGAAGAAGAGGAGAGTGAGAGCTCGGATTCTGACGTGGATCCGGAGATTGAAAAGATCATTGCTGAGAGATTGGGAAAGAAGAAATCTTCTTCCAAGAAGAGATCGCTGGCGGAAGAGGACTCTGGGGAGGAGAAGAAGGGGAGTCGGAGGAGGAGAGGGAGGTCTAAGAAGAGGAGCGGGAAGAGGTCGAACCGGAGTTATGAGACTGATACCGAGGGGGAGGATAGGAGGAGGGAGAAGAGAAGGAGGCACCGAGGTTCGTATGATGATGAGGAAGAGGAGGATGGGGGCCATAGGCACAGGAAGAGTAGGAAGGAGAAGAAGAGGCGTAGAAGCCATCATAAGAGGGATGAGTCCAATGATGAGTCATCAGAAGAGTCTGATAGGAATTGCCGCCATAAACAAAGGCATGGAAGGAAGTATGTGTCTGAGAGTGACTCAGATGGTAGTGATGGATCACTGGATGATCGGAGGAGGTCCAGCAGGCACCACGGTTGTCGGAGGAAGAGGAGGGCTGCTTCCTATGAAAGTTGTGGATCGGATGATGAAGAGTCTCGTGGAAGAAAGGGGAGGAAGCGGTCCGAAGACAGGAGCAGGAACCATAAGCATAAAGAGAAGGATTGAACAAGGAAATGGTAATTTCCGTGTGTCATTGATGTAACCTTTCCATTGCTATTGATGTGGGTTGTCTACCATCTTCAAGATTACATTTTTAGACAATGCTGTTTACTATGACTTCCAGTATGCTTGGAGTTTAACCAATGTAATGTGATGGTTGTCGTAATCTGCTAATGCTGATCCTTGCTATTGTCTATCCTGGTATGATGTAGAGCTTATTTATTTTTGTTCTTGCATTCATTATTGTAGTAATTATAAGAGCTTGTGCTGCTATGACCGTGTTCTAGAAAATCCTTAGGGCTCATGTTTACTATATTCTCTTTTTGTATTTTATCAAATATCAAGTTTAGCCTTCTTCATCTTGCATGATTTATTTTTTGCAATTGTAAGAGCTCTTCCACCTATGGGATGTTATAGAACCTATGAATTTGCATAGTCATCATGAAATTTAGTAAGCTGGTCAACAACTGTATGAGTGTGCTTAAAGTGAAGTGGTGTTAAATAATCAGTAATGCATGTGAATAGGCTTATCCTTATATTGAAGAAGGATCTTTATTTTTTAAGGATTAATTTAATAATCTAAGTCAGCAAAGAGATTATCATGCTCCAGATGCTTATCTGATTTTAGATCAGATTTACATCTCTCTCTGAAAGCTGAGATCTCAAAACATAATTTTAGATACAAGGATAGAAAATGAACATCGATCCGTGAGAGTCTATTCTATGATAGAAAATGAGAATAGTCCTCAATGCTTGAGAGGTACCATATGCATCCAAAAGAATTAGAACCTTGTCCTATATTCTGATAGCCTCTTAAAAATGAACACATGGAAATTCAATAGCAATTGTTAAGTTTCTAGATGTAGCTTGAACGTGTAAGGCCACTAAAATAAATCTCAAACTAGTAATATTATTTTGCTCGGTAAGCATTGTTTTTAATTATTGTAGGTGGAAGTAGATTAATCACTATAGGGCCACTTGGTGCCTAGGTGCTAGGTAGGCATCCAGAGGTCAAGGCAGTCTAAAAATTATAAACTGAAAGGGACTTAGGAAAAATGTAAAACAAATAATTATAATCTAGAAAAATGAAACAGCAGATACTAATTCAAATTAAATGTAGCAAGTCAATATAAATTACACTTGGCAACATTGAATGCTAATTCATAAATTCATCTCATCTGTCGTACTGAAACTTGTAGTAGCAAGGTGGGCACTGAGGTAGCCCATCAAGGGTCCAAGATGGCAGTTTTTCAAAACATTGCAAACTACTTTATTATTAATGGCCGTCTAAATATGATTCTTAAGGCCACCAAAGAACTCCAAAATGTTACCCACCCAAATAAAACAAATTCTAGTTTGATCCACCTACATCTCCCCACCCCCAACACTCCCCCCCCCCCTCAACTTGCTCCCCACTTGAGTCATCATCTGAACAAGTAGTAGTATGCTTAAAATGGATGGCATCTAGTCATATCATGTTAATTGTTATAGTTTTTAACTCATCTTATTAGTAATGATTGGAATATTTTTATTCCAGCTAGAGTATTTCAATCTTTGCCAAACTTGAAACTTGATTCTGTATAAGCTTCAACAATTTTGGCAAATTTTTGTCAGAACTAGCTGGTTTCAATTCTGCTTTGTTGGTTTCCGTGGAATAACTAGTGATTAAATATGATGTATATGTTTGTCCTTCCCTCCTTGTGAATAAATGGGGAAATATACTTTGTGTAAAAAAAATTAAATATTTCGAGTTGAGAAATGTGTTTTTTTCTTTCACACTATACAAATGTATTTGAACTATTCTTTGTGTTTGGGCGATAAGTTGTTGATAGTAATAAACCTTTGTTCTTTATAACTGTTGCATTTAAAAAATTGAAGTGAGTGATGGGTTAAGTTTGAACATTATTATAAATGTGGTATTTAAGATTTCCACTGTATATATGTCTTTGGTAATACTAATATTTGTTATTTGTATTTGAATTATATATTTGGTGCATTAGATGCTAAGTAGTATATTACACTTCGAAAGGATGTTTGCTCTATTTCTTTTAGCCTTCATTAGTGTTTATTGTTTTACTTATGCATTTGTTTAGAAATTTTAGATAATCTTCACATTTTTAAAAAAGATTACAAATCATTTGAACTATACAAAATGTGCCGATGCTCCAAACAATACAAAAGGCACTAGAAACCAATCTAAAAATCTTCTTGAATCCCCACCTAGATTTTTTCTTTAAAATCTCTAACATTTTTAGTTTCATCTTATTTTGGCCAAAAGTTAAGCTGAATTCATCAAAATTAGTGAAACTAGAACTCCAGCTGAAATCAAAGCTGGAACTGGGTTTTGGATCATGGTAAAAAAAAAAATGATTCCTTGAACCCTTTCAACTGTATCAGAAGGCTTCTCATTTGTAAAATAAAAGATAACCATAATTCAAATATTTACTTAATAAAAGAAATGGAAGAAATTGCAATGCATAATATCTTATCTTCCTTTTTTATCATCAGTTTGCCTTTATTATGTTGTGTCCAGATCCATGTGATTTCGAGTTTTGATGCTGACATTTTCATATTCAAAACTTAATAATGAATGCAGTTATCAAATGATTGGATTAGTAATAGAATGATGCAAGCTCCTTTGCTTATGTTGCTTATGATCAAATGATAATACCCCAGAAGATCATATGGGTGACATTGGAGGTCATATGTATGACATAGGTGAATCAGCTAAAATGGATCCAGGTATTGCTTAACAACCATCATTGAAGGCACAAAAGTTGCCCCATTAATATAATATTATTTGCAATAGATACTCTTGGATGAAGTCTTCATCATATGGATCTTTAAGGATTCCTTCTGGAAGTTTTGTACTCACAAATAGGTGAAGATGATGACTGGTTTGGTAATTTGATATTTTTCACTCAGTCTTCGACTTTATTTTTCATGGTGTAAAGCTGCTATATAACTCTCATAAGCAAAAAATGCACTTATGGTTTTTTACACTCAACTCATCATGGAAGTATTACTCCACCTTGCATCTCTACATGGATACATTTTGGAAGATAATGCTTTTGGGTTCATATGTTAAATAGATAGATTATGGTGAGTATATTTGAACGGTAAAATGATTTTTGTTCGAAAATATTTCCATTTTTTGAATTTTCTTGCAAATTAATGAAAAGCCAAACCTTCACTTGCAAATGGTAAATTGTTGTGCTTATTGGAGGAATAAAACTACAATTTTTTTTGAATTAGTACCAGTGCCACAACTTGGCATACAGTGTTTTGGGTTGGTAGATTATCCATCACCTGGAAGGCTGGAAGACATCGAACTTAGAACCAATTTCAATTACTTAATTTTAGCCATTGTTTGTATTACTGATTTTTTATTGATGTTTTTTTTTAATAAGTTTTTCCATTATTTATAAAAAGATCAACTATATCTTCATATGCTTTACTGACATGTTTAGGTTCAAAGAACTTACATCTTTGTTCCATTGGGTAACCTACCTATCAATTTGCAAAGTTAGTTCACTGAAAGCAGGACATTCAAAGGAAAATTTAGTTTTTTTTACTTTTCTTCCTGTTAAAAACTTATATGACAACTTAGAACCAAAAGTTTATTTTGAATGATTTGTAAACTGGATGTGGTTTGTGAACTACATTGATTACATCATTTCTTATTTGCTTTTTTGTACTGTAATTCTCTAAGCTACAAGAAATGGTGAGTTAAACTCGAGACTAATCATTGAGTGCTATAAGATGGTTTCCTCACATTAAAATCTGGATGATGATATGAATCATCTTCAACTATTCATCAGTCAACCTTCCCATGTAGTGTCTCTTATTTAATTATTTTTTTTAAGGAAGTCACGCCACATACACTATCATCTGATCTTATACACTTTTCTTCTAGTTCTGCTCTGTGAGCTCGTTGCTTTGAGCCAATGAAGCTTAGGGCTGAGCATGGGTCGGGTTTGGTCGGGTTGAGAGAAAAATTTCACCCGACCAAACCCAATCGAGTTGAAGAAAATTCAACCCACTGTCGATCATTTATCATGTATAAACCATTTGAAATCGAAGTAAGCGGTTTGTAGCTGGTTCGGATGGATTGTATCAGTTTGGGCTTCAATATCGAATGTTGATTTTAAGTCCAATGTTAGCCTACTTAAGCTTTTTTATGGATTCGGATGGGTTGTGTTGGGTTTGGGTGGATTGTGTCGGGTTCGGATGAGTTGTGTGTTAAGAGTGTAGGAACCGAACCAACCGTAAATAATTGATTTTTTCCAAATCCCAATCCGATTTCATCTGATTTATGTCTTTCAACTGACTGAAACCGATATTCATTGGGTCGGATTGGTGGGTTTCTTTGGGTTTCGGTTATTTGCTCAGCCCTAATGAAGCTTCTCACTGTTTGTTCATGGCTTGAGATCTTCATTCATCATTAGGCAAGGATATCTTGTTTAGTGTTATTTTACTGAGTTTTTGAAATCAATCAGTTGTGAGAAAATTATTAGTTTGATCTTGCATTAGAGTTCTCCTGCAATTATCTCCTTGTATCCGAGGTTGAAATTGTTCATGTACATGATTGAATTGAATCCATGTGGAGATGAGGTTCCTTTTGGCTTATGTTGGTTCAAATACATATAGTTAACTGTGACAAGCACCACTTTGGAGTTGAAACCTTGTGTTTAAGAGCTTCCAGCATGCCCCTGCTCCCCTTATTTTTCATCTCTCTCTCTCTCCCCCTTCCTCTAGTTATTTTATTTTGGATTGATTTCTATGGAAAGGAGTTCCTTTAGGTGCAGTCATGTAAAGCATTATACTATGACATGTCCAGTTTGTAGGGAAACTTCAAACCAGAGAAGTTGGAATTATTGCTTTTGTTTATTTATTTTTAAGTTTGCATTTCTTCCTATTGTATTTGAAAATGTAAATTAAGAAATTGCTCATCTAAGAAGTTATAGGACAACCAAGTGGCATTTATTTTGCATCTTTATATAACAACATACAAAAAGTTGAAACATGACGATATTTATTTTGCATCTGTTCGATTTACCTGGTTGTAATTATCACATAGATTATAAGTGGTTTGTAAGTTCCTTTCGACTTAATGTTTTATACCCCCATAATTTACATACATCGATATTTTTTGGTCGGAGAAAAACTTGAACCACAACTTTTTGAACATAAATCTAGTGCCAGTTCATGATGCATGTTTATCATTGATGAGATTGTTGCTTTCAATTGCTTAGTTACGCTACAATGCACTCAAGTGACCGAGCAGGACCTTTGTAATTGGCGTCCAAAAAGTGACGGTCTGGCAAGTCACATAATCAGGCTGACCCCATATGGATAGTTTATGATTTTATACAATGCAGTTGGTGGGGTTGGGGGACACTGGTGCACAGCAAAGCATCTCTTTTATAAGGTCAAAGGTTTGATGCCAGCACATCATGACCTACCTAATTTTGTTTACTATCTCATGGATTGCTTCTTGGAGAATAGGTCATCTAAGCTGTTTTTCTTGCTTATAAATTGTACATGTGGCAAATCATTGTGGATGGTGCAGCATCCTCAGATTTGATTGTTTCATAGTGGACCTTAATCTGTACCGTGTTTAACTTGGTATGCATGCGAAGATTTGACGATTATCATGTTTAATGCTTTTTCCAGGTGAATTATCGGTGGCTTCTGTAAAGTTCCTCTCAGCCGAAGATATTGCTGGTTTAGGATCCTATAAGCTGTTTAGCTCACAGGGATTTGCAGCTCTGACTTCGGAAGAGAATTTGTAGCCTTGCTTCGCATAAGTGGGAACAAAAGATGTGAAGTACCTGTTGCATATAGGTACCTTTGGCAGCCTGATGATATATTTGTGATGAGATACCCCAGAAAACCTTTTCCGATTTGTTGCTTGTTTGATTTATGATGTTCGACCTTCCTGTTCGACATTGATTTAAAATGTTTTAATTGACACTACTGCTGCTGTTTCTCGTGTACTCGCTGGATGGCCTGAAGGTGATTGAGCCGTGTGCCCTTGTTTTAATTGAAATAGTTGGTATTTAAGTTTACTTTAAAAATGCTTTTTATTTAAAAAAATAAATTTACAGAGTATTATATAATGACTAACAAGTGATTGATGCATTTTTTGTTTATATGTTATTATATATTTATTCTCATTCACATATACAAATTTGTGCATATAATAATCATGGACCTAAATTTGGATCTAGAAGGCACCTTGCATTTGAAAAAAATCAGCAGATAGCTTATTAAGAAATGATCAGTTGAATTAATATTGGAATCTGCATCTATTCCTTGAAATAATATAAGCCTTTTTCCCTTCCCAAAAATTATAACATCTTTTTGCTTTTTGTAAAAAAAAAAACTGATTCAGCCATTGAGAGGGGTCCATCGTCGCACATGAACACGGTGGTGCGTGGGTGCTAAAATGCGTATGCTTTTGCACTTGAATCTAGTAGTTATTTTATGATGCCAGGTCCGAAAGATGGGGGGAGAGAGAGAGTGAGAATCTGAGAGAGATGGGGTTGGGTCCCCAGCATGATTAAAGCGGCAGGTACGTCTTTCTCTTTGGTAAACTGAAGTGTCAAATTGGGAACATAGCTGGTCAGGTTGGGCCCTCCTCGATTGCTCTGCGCATGGTGGAAGCCATTTTTCTCACACGTTAGTGATCATCGCTTGATCTATCCGACCACCTTTTGCCTACCTCCGATTCTCCAAAGGCCACATCCGTGTCCCATCCCTCTTGAAGGTATGTCTTCTTCCATCCACCCTAATATCCATATCCAGACACTTAAGAGACTCCATTGATCTTATAGAAACTTTACCTTCCTAACAAAAGAGACAAGCATCACAAGATTCCTATGACAGCTCCCTACCCAAATCATCTTCCTCAAAGATTATGTACTAGGTCACTTTCACCCCAAGGGATTCTGTTCCCACCACCAAGAACAAAATTTAGGTACACGACAGAAATTACAGGATTAAAATCACTTTATGGTGAGAGAGAATTAAAGATGAGCTTAATTTTTCCCCCATGACAATAATACTTTCAATATTACGAGCACCAGCCCCAGGAAGAGTGGATATTTACCATCAGGTAAAACACGAAGCAATTCTCATGTATTGAAGAAAATGAACCAAAAAATTGCCAGGGGCTCGAATGTTTACAGACAAAAGAGGACAGGGGTTGTCTAAATCGACTCACACACAACTCTCTGCACTTCGTACTGGAGAAAGACTCTATAATTTATAAACATTGGCCTTTAGGAGTCGTCCACACGAGCCCACGAATATGATCTGAAATTTTGATGCAGAAAATCAATGTAATATGCTAGTATTATGCTGATCTCTTTTCGACGATCGATTCGATGCTTTCTACTTTGAGACTTAGACTCTCCAAAATATCAAAAGAAAGATGAGAGATTTCAGATCTAAGATTTTCTAAAAAAAAATCTTAAAAGAAGGATGAGAAGAGTCAAAACAGTCCTAAAAGAAGATTCTCCTCTTCTTTTCTTTTCTTTCATCTAGATATCTAGTTTGGTATCTATGAAATCCCAACGTCCAAAAATTTTCTCTCTCTGATTTTTGCATACTCCAAAATTCTTCTAAAGAGGTCTGTATTCTATGAAAAAATTAGGCAAATTTCATCATAAATTTATAAAAAAAAAGTTTTTGTTTATGTTAAAAATTAAATAAGAAAGGACTAATTTTGGCAAAAAGTTGGGCACTTCTCTGATTTTTTTGATGAATCCAAAAAGATTATATGCATAAAATTTTTTCTTTCTCACATGGAATAAGAAAGAAAAATAGAAGAGGAACTTAGAAAGAGGTGTTTTGATTTAGGATGCATTGCAAATAGAGGGATAGAAGAGGGTACATTGAAAAAATTAAACAAGATGTTCAAATTACCATCTTAATTGTCAAATATCTTTAAGAAAATTGCGAAAAGAAGATCAGACTGCCGTTGCCTCAGAGAGAATCCAAGGGGAAGGAGAAGCGGAAGGTGAAAAGCTCAATGCGCCATGGCGACCGGCGGTGGGAAGGTGATGCTCCGGAGGCTGGGCAACGCAAGCATTGCTGTGTGGTCCAAGAAATCTTTTAGAGCCACCACTGTCTCCGGAATGCCTCAAAAATCATCCGCCCATGGGAAGCCGGCGGCGCGCAACCGCCGCACAGCATAAACGTAGAAGGTGAGGCACCCTTTCCTGAACTTGAACCGTGCCATCTCGCATCCCAAGAGCCCCCGAATGAGCTTCTTATTGACATCACCCAGAGGAATCACGGCTGGCCAGAGCTGGTCTACAGCCGACTTCATGCTCTCGGACTGGAAGATGAAGAAAACCACCTTGGACTTGTTGGTGCCGAGGCCGAGGGTGAGCGTGTGCCATGCATGGTGTGCTAAGATGGTGAAGTTGGTGGGCAAGTAAGTGGTGGTTGAAAGGAAGGGAAGGGCCTGGCACTGTCTCAGGAAGGAAGGGGAGATGTCGAGGAGGCGTAGCAGCTCGAGCGGCGTGGCTCGCCGGACGGTGAAGGACTTGACCACGAATTGGCCGCCGAAGCGGATGCCTTTGACATCGGAGGTTGGCTTGAAATGAGGATCTGAGGTGGATTTGCTGGGCTGTTGTTGTTGATTTTGGTGTTTGTGTTTCTTCTCCTCCTCAACCATGTTGATGGTTTTGGTTGTGCTGCCTGTGGACTAAAAAGTTATAACGAGGCTGCCAAACTTCTTCTTCTTTCTTTTTTTTTAAAATTTTTATGGGTGCTACGTCACACCATGGTCAAAAGGGAAGCACCATCCACCTTGTAGTTTGTGGGTGGCCTGTTCTCTTTTGATTTGGTGATAAGAAAGCCAGGATCGAATGGTGGATACTCGCTTTTTTAGTTCTTCTTGATTCCTTGGCCACTGATTATAATTACAGTTGCACGCGCGATACACACAAACATACATGCGCAGCTTGCACAAATTATGTGATAGATTTGTCATTGGTTCTCATATTAACCTACATGTAATTATCCATCATAATATCTCTACCATGTCTCACAAGTAAGTTATGAATACTAAAAACTGAAAGCACAGCAGAAACGACACGTAAATGCTGATCAAAATCAGCACCCGGCTTGGTAATACCAAGCGACCCGAAATCTTTGATGAGATGAAGGAAATTACAGTCCCATATCAATCTTGTATGTGTAATAGAAAAATAAAATGTCACCATTAAACTTGACCTTGACGGTCATATACTAGCTCACTGGCTGGTTATAATTGCAGGAAGCCGTAGACCAGAGACTGATCAACTACTTCGTTTGATGCTTCAAGAATTGGAAGATATATCATGCTTACATCATTACATGAGCTAAGCTCTCGTTGATGGTACAGATGGGCTGCACCAACCACTGCTTGCTGTATAACACTTCGTCGGATCAAATAAATGTATCATCTCTTCTCATTTTATTGGCCTTCAGCCAGCAGCCATGCATATTTGAGGTATTAATATATACTCTAATTTGTTTGTTTTCATATCCAACAGGACAAGGTTCAGCTTTTGGTGCATATGTGAATGGATGTCCTTAATCACCACAGGCATATTCTAAATTAATAATATGGTATCTCCCTCGTAATGTCTCCTCCATCAAAGCAACATAAAATTGTACCAGTAATGCTTTCATATAAACTTGGCTGGTAGGTGTGAACTTGCTATAATGTATTTCCTCTCTGCGACACAATGGATGGTTGATGGTTGCAAAGTCCATAAAAAGACATCTGAGTAAGAATTATCAATTAATACTGTTATCTAACAAGTGTGCATCATACACAAGAAAACGAGGACAACACAGTTATCATTTTATTGAATGGCAAAGATTATTCAGTGCCAACAAATATCCACTTTTTCCGGCTAATGCCCAACATCTGTTTTATTTTTAAAAGAGGTGACTCTGCTGTCGGTGGATAATGGGCTGTGGAATCTGAAAGAAAATTAGGTCACCACGATCCTTTCCAACCGGCCCACTAAAGCAATCAGAATCAATTCATGCAGTTATTAGTCCAAATCACTCTTAGAAATGGTTGATGACATCATAAAATTGAGTGCCTCGAATCTTGATGCTGCTGAAAAATCATGCCGAAAATAAGAAGGAAAGTAATCTGGAATCTATTTTACATAATTTCTTATTAATATATAAATATGTTCTTTAAGTTGGTTTCAGAACAAGGCACGGATGAGTGTGGATATGATTTAAATCCTAACTACATGGTTAATCAAAGAAATATGTGCAAATCCTAATGAAAACAATAAATTCATAGTTTATATAGAGTATTTGGAAGAAAGACATAACTCAAGTCATTTTGATTACTTTGCATCCTGCAGGTACCATCCAGTCCTGCAGCTTTATTTGAAGAAGCCGAATGTCATGTTCGGAAGTGAGACGAACATTTCGATTACTTAGATCCTGAAGTGAGAAGTGATATGAAGATGGAAGAAGCATCGGAGGGAACATCAGATGAACATCGATCTATAACTAATGAAAACCGGCAGTGATGCATGTAGAAATTATCATCAAAATAAGCATAAGCCACTTAGAACACTCCAGATCCAACAATGACGTCCTCGGACCATGTGAAGTTAACAGTGATCTTCTTTGATCTGCCAGTGTCATTCAAATAAGGAACGCGAATATTAGACAATATCTTCTCCAAGATGAAACCATAAGCATTCCATATCTCACTAAGTCTCAATGATGGCAGCAAAAGGTTTAAGAAACAGCCAGATTCCAAAGATGAAATATGCCCTCCCTCTCAAACACAGACGAGAAAAAGACCAAAAGAACCAATCGAGGATGACCCCAAAAATTACTTCCTTGAACTGTATGTAGCTCCATGGCAAATTGTTTGATGCAATGGATGCACCATACTGGATTAAAAAAAAATTCTAACTTCTATGCAACAAATCGAGTGAAGAGCCTGAAACAGTGGAGATAGCAAACCCATCAGAATCACGGAATTTGGGTGAGAGAAGATATTTCAAGGTGCGAACATCATATATTTTCACGGATGACATGGTTTTAGGTGGTCCTGACGGTTCTCCTAAGTTGCCTTTCCTCCTACCAAAAATGAGAAAAAAAGCTTTACTACCTCAGCCAGGAAGTATTCAGCAATTTTTTACGCCTTTGTTTCTTCACATCAGACACCACATGTCACTTCTTCCATGATTATTTGAGCAACAAATAACTGCACATCCATCTCTGTGATTTCAGGGAAACCAAGTGAAGGATTGTTTCCTTTCCAAACAATGCTAACTTCATTAAGCACTCGAGGAAATTATTAAAGAAAGGTGCACTGAGTTCGGTCTTAATTCGACAACAAATACTCCAGCTACACAATCATAACCATCAAGAAGAAGAATTTACTTTCCAATGAAGCAGTTATTTTGAAATCCAAAGTTTGGTTGATGTTTGTCATTCAAGTTGTTCTTTGCTGATTTCTCAGTCTTTCATAACTGTTGAGCTTCATTCAAAAAACCCAACCATCTGGGGTTCAGTTTTGTCGATCCTTATCTGGGGTTCGGTCTAGAGCAAGAAATTATGGTTCCTCGTACCATCAACAACGATATTTACTTTTAAGACTGGCAGGCATCTTAAAGCAAACAATCATGCATCATAAAGGTCCAATTTTGTTATCTTCCGTATCGTCTCACCCCCAGCCGGAACCAAACTCCTTTGCTCTGAAGCAGAGAGAGAGAGAGAAGAAAGAGAAGATAGACGGAGAGAGATGAATGGAAAATCAAATCTGTACCTTAAGACATTGACCGTGATGAGCTTTAAGACCTTTGGAAGCAGTTGCAAGTATTGATTCATCAATGAGGCAATAGCCCAACACACTTTTTTTAATGAATGCTCTCTCTCAGCAAATCACCATTATGCTCATAAGCACGAGGTCTTTAATTTAATTTCAGGAACCATGCAAATTTTCCACCACGTCCACTTTGAAATATGATTCTATGCTTCTTAAACAACACATATCCCAATGTCAAGGAAGATGTGAGAACTAAGGGAATACATTCTTGATCCTAGGCTCATTACTTCTAAGATTTAGAGGTCATAGACTTATACACTCTCCTTATTTGCTTCAGATTTTAGAAGCAGAGCATATGTCATGATGACACCATGGTAATCCTAATCAAAATGAATGTACATAGCAAAGCATTACCTTGTGAAGTGTTGGGGATAAACCCCGCTCCTGCCGAAGTCCAGTTCGATGCTCTGCCTAATGCAACCAGTAGCCGCGGAAGAGCTTCAACGGATGGGTCTTAGCCGAACGTCTCAGCGGCCGAGCTCCTTCGGACTCCCAGCGTCCGGACCGAACCCCTTCAATCGGTTGAACTCCTCAGCGGTCGAGCTTCTTCGGACTCCCAGCATTCGGATCGAACCCCCAACGGCCGAGCTCCTTCCAACCCGTTCAGTCGGCCGAACTGCTTAGCGGCCGGGCTCCTTGGATTCACAGGAGTCGAACTCCTTCCGAGCCCTCCTTCGGCCGAACTCCTCTTAGAGTCTGAGCTTCTTTGAAATTGGTATATGCTCGAGTCCACCAGCCAATGCTTGCTTCCTCGAGCTACGGCTGTCGGACCTCGACGATATGACCGCCATTACCAGTCTGGCGACGCCACTCTCTCCGTAACTAGTCCCATGCGGCCCACAACCGGACGATATGGCCACCACCACTGGCAATACCACTCTCTCTGTAACCAGCCCCATGCGGCCCATGACCTGTCAGTATGGCTGTCACTATCCATCTGACGACGCCTTCCTCTCCATACCGAACTCCATGCAGCCCCAACGGCTCTCTACCAGACGGTATGGCCGTCACCATCAATTAAGCTCCACTTATAAAGGACCCTCCAGATATGCTAACTCTAACCTCTGATCTCTAAGCTCTCCTCTTCTCCTCTAAGCTCGGTGGAACTCATTTTTGAGCACTCCATTCCTATTGGCCAGAGCTGACTTGATCGTCGGAGGATCCTGCTGGAGCCACCCCCCACTGACTTCGGACGGAACTTTATTTTGCAGGTCCCCGACGGCGACCTCATCGGCCTCCACTCCAGCGGATTTCGATGACGATCAGTTTTTGCATCAACAAATTGGCGCTAGAAAAAGGGCCGAACCTCCGAGGTCCCCTTGTTCTTAAAGGAGTGCTCGACGATGATCTCTCTCCCCCCTCTCCAGAGATCTCTCTTCTTCCTCTTTAGGGTTCATCCCCCAGGAGAAAATGCCTCCCAGGAGGGCTTCGACTCGGTGCTCGACGGCCTCCGTGGTCCGATCCCCTTCAGATCCGTCCGCTCCCACTCCAATCCGGGCAGCCCAAGTTCCATCTATGGCTGTGGTGGATGTGGAGCAGTTTAACCTGCTCGTCCAGCAGGTTCGTGGCCTCACAGAGGTGGTGCAGACAGTGCAAGCCATGCACCGGCAGATCCCAACACCAGCTCAAACGATGCGGAACTCCCCAGAGCCGTGCGGTCTGGCTCAGGAATGGCCAACTTGGGCTATCCGATCTCCGATCCCCAGAAGGGGGAGGCAAAGGAGGGAGAGCCCCTGCTCGGACCATGGCTCGACCCAGGAGGAAGCCTCGCATCCGTTCTGCCAGAAGACTTTGAAGATCAAAGATCGTGAAGACCTTTTAGATCGAAGGCTCTTAAAAATGAGCCGGCGAATCGAGGAGCTCCGTCACACTTTCTCCTTCCGTGGTAATGATATTTGTACTGATCCTCTCTTTTCGTAGAAAATTATGCAGAAGTCGATCCCGCCGAACTTCAAGCTCCCGCAGCTCGAGAGTTACGATAGGACCACCGATCCGATCAACCATCTGGAGGCCTTCCAGACAACGATGTTGCTCCATGACGCGCCAGACGCCATCTTATGCTGGGCTTTCCCCTTTACCCTTAAGGGGGCTACCAGAAATTGGTACTCGGCGCTTAAGTCGAGTACCATCTTATCATTCGACCAGATGAGCCAACAATTCGTGGCCCACTTCATCAGTAGCCGGCGTCCACGTCGAGGCTCGGATTTCTTAATGGCCATTAGGCAGAAGAAGGAAAAACCTATTCGAACTTATGTCATCCGATTTAATACTGCCGCATTAGAGGTCCGGAACCTGGACCAGTTAGTTGCCATGGCCGCCCTCAAGGGCGGCCTTCAGAAGAACGACTTATTATTCTCCTTGAAGAAGAAGTTGTTAGATATATGTGCCCTAGAAGCCAGAATTGGCTGACACTTGTAATACACTTCTAGGGGCAAAATTATAATTTTGACTATAATTAATGAAATAGGTTATTTTCTATCACACATGTGTATTTAGTATCTGTGATACATCCTTTGAGTTAATGGTAATGATAATTCATATTTTTAAGAGTTGAAAATTTAAGACATGAATAATCATTATTAACTCATAAACAGCTCCCGACCATAGGATCATCATGAGGATGGTGATTGATCCGGAAGGTTGGTGTACGATCGCTTCTTTTTAGTAGATGAGTCTTGAGTCTACGGTGTGGAGACACCGGAGCGAGAGTACAGGTACTCGTTAGAGAACGAGGGCACTGAGCGTGACCACCTCGAGTAGTCATTAGGAAGTCTACCTTCTCGTCAATGACTGACTCGATGCTGCAGTAGTGTGTCTGGTTCTTTGACCTGAGATGCATCGGCAGTTCACCTTGAGGGTGTTATAGTTTGACTACACCATTACTCGGTCTCCTAGCCATATGGAACCCTGAGGTGTATGTTGGCTATAGCATGTTCATTGTAGGAACTGGATTGCATCAAGATGGGATCTATCTACCTCGGTGGTAGAGGAGCAGCCCTATGATAATCATGAGAATCAAGTCCTGAAGCCCATGGCCATGGCAGAGTGAAATAATAGAAAGAGTTTCTATTTAGGTTTTCACATTGGACTCGAATCGAATGATTACATCATATGACAGAGACTAGGGTTTGACGAGTTTACCTTAACCCTAATCTGATCGGGGCTCAAGATAGAAGAACTTAATCACACAGGTAGCTGCACCAAGAGGTTCACATTCAGCTCTGATGGGTTGCCACCATATACTGCTAGGTGTCACTGGTGGATTTTGGGAGCAATTAGAATGATTTAGATGATCGATCATTCTAGCTGTTCGAATCAGAAGAGTTCTGATCCATCGAAAGGAGTTTCGATGATGTCGATGATAGAGATCATGACATATCCCATTACCATACAGAACTGAACCTAACTGGGTCACACAAACAAGGGTTTGAATCTGGTGATCATCAATTGAACTGATCTAGTTCAATTGATCTGAATGAGATTCAATTAGGTTCAAGGAAATCGTGCTAGCACTCGATTGAACCTAACGTTCTTCTTTTACTATCATAAATAAGTTGTCCTGACTGAGCCAAAGGAGTTTGTGCTCAATCAGAGGCCTTCATATGGTCTGACTGGAGGTTGTCCAAGTCAGAATAGGTTGTCTTATTTGTAAGACATTACCTGCCATTTTTGGTCACCTGCCATTTCTTGTTCTTTGACTTTGGTCAAAAGTCTACCTTTGACTGGTCAAACGTTGACCATTGACCCTTTGACTTTTGACCACATGTCATGCACCTATTGGAGAGCTGGTGGGGGCCTGTCCCCCTGCCAGAACCTGGCAAGGAGAAGGGCGCACGCCAAGGGTGGCGTGAGCCCAAGTAGGAGGCGCCTAGGAGTCCTTGTTGGACAAGGACTCCACCTCCCTTTTGGATTCCAATTAGAGTTCTACTAAGAATCCAAGTTTGACTGGTCTTAGGCGCCCTCTAAGGAGGAATCCAGGGGTCTCTATTTCCAACCAATCAGATTTAGATCTGATTTCACAAAGGGTTGTGATTGGTTGAGAGGAAGAGGAGTTGGATCACAAGAGGTCTATAAATAAGACCCTGCGCCCAACCCTAATTCAAAGTGAATGCAATTGAGAAACCCCACGCCCCAAGGCTGCCTCTCCCCTCCTCCATGCCATAGTCTCTTCTCCCCTTGCTCTCCACGTCCAAAAGTGTTTTGGACTTAGGTTGGTGCGATTCAGATCAAAGAAAGGCGATCAAAAGCAAGAAGGCTGCGCTGCTGCAAAAGGACGACTGCAGATCTTCAAAAGAGTTTTGAAGATCCTCCAGATCAGATCCAGATCTGATTTTTGGAGGTGTGATAGAGAAGAAGAGGATCTCCAGATCCAACCCGAGTGGATACCGGTAGAGGCCAGGCGCTTGCGTGGCTAAGATCCAGAACCTTCCGCTGCAATCAGGATCATCTACAGGGTAATAGGATTACCCAAATCAGGTAAATTAAATTTGATTTAATTTATCTTATTTTATTTTATTTATTAAAATAATAAGAATCAGATCTGAAACATATCAAGATCTGATTGAGATCAAGAGAAAATTTTTGAAATATATCTCTTGATCTAATCAGATCTGGACGAACCTGGACCGGAAATCAGGATTTCCCTTCAACTGGTATCAGAGCCATGGTTCTAAATTATTTAGATCTGATTTTAATTTTATTTTAATTAGAAAATAAAGTGATTTCAGATGTCACATGAGATGTGATCAGATCTAAAATCAGAAAAATTAAAATTAAATGATTTGGATCTAAGAACATGAAGATATGCATGACTAGTTCTAGAATAGAATAGTTCTATAGAATAGTTTTGCATGTCTTTGATTTAATCTGATTAAATCATATTTTAGATCTTCTTATTTACTATTTTCTGATATTATAAGTATTATAATAACATCTGATAAACAGTAAATAAAAATTATTTAATTTTAAATATCATATGAGATATGATTGATGCATGTCTAGACTAGTTGTAGAATAGTTCTACATAATTATCTAGATTAGAATTTATTTTGATTAGATCAATTTAAATCTAATTTTTTAGATTATTATGAGATAATTTAGATCTGAAAATATGCATGATTTGATACATGAGATGTATGCAAAATATGCCTTGATTAGATCTAAATTTGTATATGAGATATATGATATAGATCTATAACTGTTTTGTAGATTTACATGTTCCTGATTAAGGCGTTCCTCTTGGCCGTCCGGTCATAAGAATGAAGAAGGGTTTAAAGGCCCTCTCTTTCCATTCGATGGGGTGTTCTTATGACGTGTAGGGGTGCTGCGTGTTCGTCCTTAATCAGAAACCCAAAACTTACTTTCTGCAAAACCCTAGATCCTGAAACCCTAGGATTTATTGTGCATATTTTGTTTATGAACCCAACTTAATTAAGAATTAAGTTTATGGAATATTAATTAGGTCTAAAATTGAGAATTTTAGATCTAAGACATATTCATAATACTGGGTTCGGGCTTGGGTAGCTCAATTAGGTCTAAGCGGTTGATCAAACCGAATCAAGAGTTGGTTAGATGGGATCAACAATGCTTAAATTGACCAGCCTAATAGGATTAAGTCTGGGTCAAGATCGAGTCACGATCAAGCAAGACCTAATTAGGCTCAGAGGTTAGAGTCTGGATTGTAGGCTAACCCAATTGGTTCTGACTCAACAATTTGGTGTCTAAGGTAAGTTTGGCACAGACGACCGACTGGTTTTTAATTGGAAGCTACTCGACCTGAATGCATTCTTGAAAGAGAGAGATGGAAGACCTCGGACTTAATCTTTTCTTAGGGAGAATTGATTCAGGTCTCATTAAACTAAACTTTGGCTTAGTCATAACAATTATGACTAACCTAGTGGCATGGGTCAGTTCGGATTATTGACCACCTCAAATTAGAACTATGTCAACAGATATGGCCAGGTAAGTGAGACCGGTGGAAGGAAATATGCCGTTAACTCGCA